>CAAKHG010016553.1:0-11877 GCA_901007715.1 Dactylopterus volitans | reverse complement strand
GTATATACTCAAAAAGAGTCCGGCACACTTTTGAGCAAATATCAGTGGTATGCATTAATTCGGACGTACTACTCAGAGCGCACACGGCACTTCCTGCCGTTGGGAGGTACCGTTGTTGTCTTTATATGTCTACGGTGTCTGCTATCAACGCAGCTGCGCACCGCTCCGCTCTGGACCGTCTACCTATGGTCTACCTTAGCTACCAAACATCGCCGCATTGCATTGTGGGGAATTTCTGCTTAGCTAGTGTCCAACAATCCATGCTAATACATTTCTCCGGAATGAGTATGGGTAGTGCATACTCTTGTGTACATACTAATGTTTCGGACGCACTAAAAAATCTCACATCCTTTTTTTTTGGTATACTCATTAGGGTGGAAGTATGGAATTTCGGACGCAGGGCATGTTTCATGCTAATTCGCAAATGTGGGCGACGACTAGCTTTGACGAGTAAGTAAACACAACCACCAAGCATGCTAGCATCGCCACTGAGACGGTAATTGTGTAGAAAAACCCCTTTTTATCCAGGTACTCTGAAAGTGCAACGTCTAATGCGAACCCGCTCAAGAAAGTATTGTTGTTTTCTTATTGTATTTTATCAAGTGTTTAGCTAGTATTTTTTTGTAAGAGGCCTCTGCTTTAGTATTTATAATAACCATTCTTTATGTGAAATCACCCTCAAGCTTTTATTGCAAAAAAAAAAAGCTGGTGTAAAATGGGGTGAGTATAAGCTAATTTTACCATTTTCATGCCTTTACTGCTTACTTCAGGGTCAAGTCTCACACATAAACACACACACACACACACACACACACACACACACACAAACAACACACAATTTCACATCAGTTTAATGTTGACCAATTTCTTAAAAACCAAAACATCATATGCAAAATAAACTCTTCATTTTAACACGGCGGGCGCAAATATGTAAATGAGTGACAGATTACAGGTATGAGACTTTGCCAAAGTGTACAAAAAATAAAAATCACATTACTGTCATAAATGGTATAGCAAAAGCTATCATTATAAAATGAAGGCACCTGTAATTTGAATAAACCTAAAAATGAATTATGCATGTAAACATGTCTTGAGTTGCGGAGTGTATCGTGTTCCATGCGAGCGCTGAAATCAGCTGAACTCCAGTTTGAGTCCCCAATAATTATTTCAGTTTTGCACACTGACTTTCTGTCCTCATCTTGCCTGTCTTTGATATGGCAGCACAGCGGCTAGATTGACATTGACGCGTACACTATACAGTTGCATATGACATAAATTCATGGCACACACATTTAAATTCTGTATCACAGACGTAATAAAATAACAAAAAGAAAAAGAAAAAGGCAGCATAATGGCTCTGTGATGGGAGCCTAAAAATATGGCTGCAGAATCCCGGGTGTGACTCCAGACAGGTATTTTGATTGCATGTCGTACCCTCCTTTGTCCCCTCCGTTCTTGTTTGCATCGTTACAAATAATTGCACAATAAAGATGAAATGCCCCCAGAAAGCAAACCCAAATCTCTTCCCACTAGTGTGGCCTCAAATTTGATCATGCAAACAGCATTTTAGAATAAAAAAAAAAAAGGCAAATGTGCATGGTCTTTTGACACATGGCCCAGTTAAGGCTTTGAATGAATTGTAGTAAATGTAAAAAGATGATAAATTAGGTCCATTAGACATTTGTCTGAAATGTTGTCATAACAAGCACACAACTTATGGCCAAATACGTGCTTTGTGATTTTACAAAGAGCTTGACCTTTGACCTTCAGCCTGAGTTGACTTTCGGTCCAAATTTGTTGACGGTCCCCGCAAGTGTTCCTGACAACCCCAAAACACAAAGCTCCCGCTGCTGCTGTCGCTGGCCGTCGGAGTCTCTTTCATTCAATCCAAGTGGTCAAAGCACCGGGCAGCCATCTTGACAGGGACTGCAGGCAGTTATTTTCAAATGGGTCTGGTACTACTTGACACACACATCACAAAAACCAGCCAATTAATTGTCAGTCATGTCCTGTCGTGTCCTTCGGTGTCCACCGACCCAGCTTGTCTAGTTTTTATAATGTAATCAAGATGAAAATTGACTAAACTTGAGAAAAGTAGTGTCTTTAATCCAAACCTTGAGTAAAGGGCATATTTTAATCAAGCCATGATATTTCCCTAAATTATGAACTTTATCATTTTTTTCCCACTCTTACCAGTGAAAAGCATAGCTTGATGGCAGCTCTTTGAAGCGAGTGTTTAATGGAGAGGGTGTGTTGCAAAGTGGTTTATGTGATATTTAAAAGTGATATTTTGTCCATACGTCAGTAGCAGGGACATGAACAATCATTCGCACACTTTCTGTATCACAATGACAACATCAGTACAAGTAACGTCTTTTGTTGACATTAAAGGATTAGTTTAATGCTTTCCCCGGTTTTGTTGTTATAAAGACTATGGACTTTTTGGAGTAGGGGCAGGATAACCATCATCTTTATTTCTTTACTCAGGATTCTCTGAGTGGTTGATTGCCTTCTTTTTTTTTTGTTAATCTCTAGCGTGGCCCCCCTCCTCCACGTCTAGCACACATCTTTGAGTGTTTGCTAGAACTTCAGTTTGAAGGTACCTGTATCACTGTGACAATCCTGAATTCAGCTCGGCATCACTCGACTCGTCCGCGAGCTCCTTACAGAAAGTTGAGTTTGTCAGAGGTGTAAACGTCACAGGAAGTGGAGTCAGAGCTGAGGGGCGGAGCTGTGGGAAAGTTCATGCTTTTCAGCTCAAACCTTGGCTCAGCGCCGGAGGAGAGGAATTCGGGCCCGATGGAGGGACCCGGAGCAGCCCCCTGCCCTCCTGCACCTGCAACCTGTAAGGAAACACAATATAAATGTGTGTATTTGCCTGTAGGATTTGATGCGATACAGAAGGACATTTTTTGTAAGTGTGTGTGTGTGTAAGTGTACCTCAGGCTGAGGAGAGTTCACATGGACGTCCAACGAGTGGTACTCCTATAAAGGTGAATTAATTAGCATGCATGAGTGCTGGACAAATGTGGACATAAGCAAGGATGACGGAGAGAAGCACGGGTGCATGGGTGTGTAACCAAATCTAAACATATTACCGGTGGTCTGTCTGAGGCACTGGTGGTTCCTCCAGTGTTGCCGGGATTCACCGGCTGATAAGAGAAACCGGCAGCCGGAGGTGCAGCAGAGTAACTTTGGCCTGCAGGTCGAGTTGTCTCCTGCCGGAACAAGAGTGTTCAAGTAAAAAAGGCAGCAAATTTTTCCAAACAGTTTAGTCTTACAGCCGATTGGAGGGGCGACTTACGCGGTAACACAGAGCCGATGCTGTGGCGGCCTGACGAGCAGCCGCCCTTTTCGTAGCGTTCTTTTTACGGCACCTCTTCACACAGCAGTAGATGATCGCCACAATAACGATGAGGCCAAAAAAAGAAATATAAATGTATGCGGGAACAAATTCTGAAAGGGCAAAGACATGTTTGAAGTTTATGTTGTTGTGAGGCATCGATAGCAATAGTCAATGCAGTTTTACACTCATAAGAAGAAACGCGCTGACCTGATTTAACGTTCACTCTCGCAACAAAGCCCACGTTGCCATTCACGTCTGTGAACTCGAAGACGCCGGAGTCTTTGTTTGTAACAGGATTAATGTCAATGCCGCTGTCATACATCTGCATTCTCCCAATAAGGAAGTTGCCATCAAGCCATTTGCCTTCTTTCATCAGTGTTATGTTTTCGTTGCTCGACTTTGAATTGAAGGTCACCGTCCACGGAGAAACTGGCACAGCATATCTGATGCGGAGTTCGTCCTCCACCTCTGGATCATAGGTTTTTGTGAACGCTGCGTGTGACAAAGAGCCGCATGAGAACAACGAATCACAAACAGTCTCAAAGTCTCACGCGCATTTTCTACCAGGTTTCACCTTGTACAGTCAGCTTTATCCGAGAGAGCAACGTTTTGTCTTTTTGCCTGACGTTGTAGTAGCCGTTGTCCGACTGAGTGAGGTTTAACATCTCCCAGGTATATCGCTTCAGTTTTCCCCTGATGGTCTGAGGATTCGTGCGGTTCCACAGGACCCATGTCTGGGCCTGTCTGCCAATCGGCGTGAACTCCAGGTATTGAGCCCAGCTAGGAATATCGTAGTGGCATGTAGACTTGTAATACTTCACCACCTCCTCAGCACAATCTAAAACAAAAACCCCACACAAAACCAAAACAGGCTTATTCCATTATTCAAAACAGAGACGCGTTGACTAGTTGCCCACTTTCACTCGCGTTTTCTAATGAGATTTAGCACATAGTGGCAAGTTCTCACCTAAAACTTTCAGTGTGAGGAAATCATACGTTCTCTCGTCATCGAACGAGACCGAAAAAGTTCCGCTATCTCTTTCTGTCACATCCGGCAAAGACATTCTCCAACTGGAAATCCTGTAGCGTGGGTCCTTCACCTGAGGCAGATGGACAGCACAAATGCATTGACTCACGGCAGGATTCTGTTCCCGGTCATTTTTTGCGCGTGTGTGAGAGAAATGTTGGTGGCAGTTAAAAGCTGAAGCACCAGACGCCGCTCACCTCTCCGTTTTCCATCACGAGCTTCCTAGATCCCCCACTTGGAGTGAAGAACACCTTTCCACTGAAAACAGGAGGTGTGTATTCAAACGGAAGACGTACATCTCTGCCGTAGCAAAACTCCTTCTCCTCAAGAGCAAACGCACCTTAGATCAGACAACCACACAAGCGAGGAAGAGAGAGACGGAGGGGATATCAGACACCAAACGTCTGGGAGCATATCTGCAGACCTCTCCGACAAATTTGACACCGCGGATGATTGTTTGACATATTTGTGAATCCAACAACAGTCGCAGATCTGGAGACCAAACGTGCACGATGCCAACAGTTACGTCACATGACAGCCCGAGTGGTGCTTTTGAAGCTGTGCGCTAATCACCGATGGACCAGCGTTGACATGTGTCTCGTGTTGCAAATGGCGTTAAAATGCATCTCCACGCGCGTCATGACGTGCGTCTTGAGTGACCGCGTGCGATCAGAATACGCCGCCCTCGTATGTATGATTTCCGCTTGCGAAGAGCAGGTGCGTTTGTCATTTGTAGGTGCCGATTTCCGCTAAGGGTTGGCTAATATTGGTGGCTAATATCTTAGCCATCATGATGCATGTGAGTGGGATGACCAAAATATTAGGGACACACCTCTCAGTATGAATCACTACAGATTGACGGCATCACATGCTTACTGGTGCTCCACCAGGTCGCTCCTGATTGGTTCCATCGGCAACACAATTTTTTTGCGACGTGTGACATGTTAGGTGTCATGCAAATTTAAAAAAAAAATAAAAATGTTGAGGTGACTGCAAATCATGAGGAAAATCATTTGTGAGGAATGATTCATTAAATATGTACGTCTCAGTATTTTTCCATGCTTCTGCGATTATGTCCTCCTGTTAATTTAAATATCACTACTTACATTTATTTCCCAAAACAGCACAAATTCATTATCTCAAGTCTGCAAAAGGAGGCTGGAGGCAGTTGTGTTTAGTGGTGGTGATCAAGGTTCATTTTATGGACTTGAATTGCTCTATAAGCATATTTGTGTGTTGCCTGACAATTATAATCGTAATAAAACTATAGTTTGTTGGGTTTTTTTTGCTTACATTAAAATGTGCTGCGTTACTGGGCCACACCACTACGACTGACAATAATCATTATCATCCTGGTAGTTGCATAAAATATATCAGCCACATAACGAAAACAGTGCGCTTGACCACTTGCTTATTGCAATATTTAACTTTTCACTTAAGATTCATTAACCGGAGTCCGCGAACCGAATCACCAGAGTCCGCAGAATGATCTGGGCTCGCGGTGGTTCCACTGGGTCTGCTGCCTGTCCCGTAGACAGGCTTTGGTCTGATCCGTGAGACCGCTAACTCGCCCTGTGTACTTGGCAGCAGACAGACAGGCGATTTCTCGGATCCGGCATAACGGAGCCCTCGGGAATCGTGATTCCCGATTCAGTGCGAAGATCCGAATCATTGACTCTGGCGATTCAGGAAGTGACCGGCACGGATTGTGCTTTTTTGGGGTTTTTTTTTTTTTGGTGGCTCCCGTCGCTCAAAGTAAAACTTCAGCTCGCGGAGTCCAGTCTTTTAAATGAGTTGCTTTCCGCCGTGTTCTGGCCCCGCGGACCTCTCAGAGGTACAGAGGAACATTTTACCGAGTAACTGTTGAGAAACGCGCGCGCGCGCGAGCGCTGCACTTCTGCGACGATTCGCAGCTGAGTTTTGTTTTTGTTTAGTTTTTTTTTTTTTACTCACCGCAAAAGAAACATAGGACGGTGAGGAACGTCAGCGGCATGGCCCGCGGGGAGGTTCGCTCTTATTGGCTCGCAAACACAAAAACTGCACTTCTCAAGACATCAAATGTCAGGGTTTGTTGTTTGTTGTTTTTTTGCCAACTTTCTCTTCTGTCACCTCGGCGGCGTCGTGACGTCATCGGCCAACTACCGCAACACCCCGGGCGAGGTTTACTACGCAGCTGCTCACATGTACGTCAAAGCTGCGCCGAGTGAGCGCAATCGAGGGGCCGATAACTGAGGTGGTAAATACTAGATGACAAAATGTGTACGTTGGGGGCTGAGAAACCCGGAAATACACAACATGGTGATCTTTTCTTTTGGTTAAATGATGGAAAATAAATTTGCTTCAGCACAATCCTGCAAATGAAACGCTCCAAAAAGGCAAATTCACTCTTCCCACTGGAGATTCTTGCGAGCTACAACCTGTGACTACTACAAATATGATAACTCGCCTCAATGGAGCGCCCATGAGACGCTGTTATCACCGTTAACTGACACGTTGGAATATAAACATCCCGGAACATTTGCTTGTATTGTTCTCTATGCCCTCCCCCCCCCTCCCCTCCCCCCCAATTTTTTACTGTAGGCTCTAATTTAAACACACCTTTGATATACATGCATACATATTGTAGGATATGTAAACTTTGCGATCATCTGCTTCTGATGTAAACTTCATTTCCCCAACAGTGAGAAAGATCATACAGAAACTACCACCAACAATCAGTTTACAATAGAGTAACTTTATTTACTGAGTTTTTGTTCAGGATTATCAACCTTCACTAAAGTGAAGTGCAGTTCCTTTGTCATTTAAATGTCATTTGATCTGTGTAATTGCTCAGCCCATTTTGGAGGGTTTGCAGTGGGCTTGCAGGTCTGTCGCTGTTGTCATTGTTAATATTTAAATACATGTAGCTGCTTCTCGTGAGATGGGCTGTTTGGCGCGCAGCTCATCAGCGGTTAGCTTTGCCCTCCCTTCCGCTAGTAGCGTGTTTTTACGCAACCACTGGCAAAAGCGGTGGAGCATGTTCACGCAGCCGCCGTAGTAGCTCACCAGGACACCACCTACCTACGGCTATAAATAAGACATTGGGGACTACGCATCGTTTGTAGCCGCTCATCGTCATCCGTGCAAATAATCATACACGTCCACGTGTGGATATGTTTCTTCTCCCATACTGCCAGTGGGTTCCGGCCGGTCACTCTCTGTGATCACTTGTACATGATGAATGATGGTCCAATGACGGCGCACTGCTAGTGGTGCCATCAGGAACACGTTGGCCGAAGCTTGGAAGAGCAGGGTTGTAGGCTGTTAAGAATATTTAGACATTATTGCTTACAAAAAACAAATAACCCAAAGACAAGAGTGACAACCATGGTGCCTTAATAAAAAGAAGTGCCGGGAAAAGTCAAATGAAACTAGAGGAGTACTCTGAGAGCTCAGACCTCCACTGACGTCCATGTAACATTTCCCTCTGAAATTCATGAAAATGTCGAAATCTGCCCCAAAATTTAATTGGTTCTCAGATTCAAACTTTATCGTCAATCCTGCAAAACATACAGGACATAGACAGGAAACTGAAATGCAATTTCACCTAGACCCTCGCATGCACACACATAAGAACACGACGGACAAGAAAGGACGACTTGAGCACTTAAACAGCCAGGAAAGGAAACGGAAAGGACTGCGAGGAAAAAAAAAAAGGTAGGCGAGGTGATTTGAATGGCAATGAGTAATTAGACCGCGAGAGGAATAAATAAATGAAATCAATAATTCAAGTGGAATAAATAGTGTGGATGTAGCTTATGGGCTGATGATATAAATCGTGCAGTTGAATGAATAGCACAAGTACAGTAAAACAGCAATGTGACGGATTCAGTGATTTACAGTTTCATTCATAGGGTCACCAGTTATCTCCGAAACGTTTCAGGGCGCAGCAGGGTCTCGGAGGGGGTCATGTTTGGTGATCTCAAGATCACATCTCTGCTTTTTTGCCGATGATGTGGTTCTTCTGGCTCTTCGAACAGAGAACAACAGCTGTCACTGGAGCGATTTGCAAATGAGTGTGAAGCCGCTGGAATGAGGATCAGCGCCTCCAAATCCGAGGCCAGAGTTCTCAACCAGAAAAGGGCGGATTGCCAACTCAGTTTCGGAGAGGCGATGCTGCCCTGGCGTCGATAAGTTTTAAGTATCGCAGGGTCTTGTTCACAAGCGAGGGAAGAAGGGAGCGAGAGATTGACAGATGGATCGGGCGTCCGCAGTGGTGTCGGCATTAAACCGATCCGTTGTGGTGAAGAGGGAGGTGGGCTGAAAGGCAAAGCTTTCAATTCACCGGGCCGTCTTTGCTCCATCTCTCACCTATGGCCATCAGCTCTGGATAGTTACCAAACGAATGAGATTGTGAGGACAAGTGGCGGAAACTAGTGTGTTCGCAGGGTGGCCAGTGGGCTAAGCCTCAGAAATAAGCTGAGGAGTTGGGACATTCAGGAGGGCCTCAGAATAGAGCAGGAAGCGGCTGGGGAGAGGAGTGTCTGGATTTCCCTGCCGAGACTGCTGCCCCCACGACGTGGACCTGGATAAGTGGATGATGGCAAGACAAGAATGAGTAAGAGAGTAGGAGAACAGAAGCCGTAAGAGTGCATGGCTTTAAAAGCAGAGGTCACATTAGAGGCTGTCTGGAGATAGAGGAAAGAGAGTGAAACATCCTGGCAGCCCGGAGAATGAGGCTGTTGCAGTCTGGTGGAGTGGAGGCTTTTAGCAGGAGGCAGGAAGACTGAGGAGGTTGTAGGAAGGAGGGCTGGGTGGGGCAACCCCCAATGAGCCATTCTTTATTAGACCACCATGTCCACATATTACAAAAAGAAAAGGTATGAGAAGGATCCTCACCTATCACCTCAATGGTCTTGGGAGACAGCAGGTTTTGATTTTTGTTTCTCGTTGCGTGTGGGCCGCTGTCTTTGGGGTTAAATTGTACACCTCCTAGAATGAACCTGTCACCTTGTGCCTGCTGTTCGCTGAGGATGAAGGTCGGCGCCTTCTCCACGGCACCGTCATTTAGCATCTTCAGGAGGAACTCTCACAGCCCGAGAAACACAAACGTCACCCATTCTCAGCTGTATCTTTCGTGCTAATCAACAAATGTTAGCAGCGACTAGTTTCGGTGAGTGAGTGAACACGACCACCAAGCACGTTAGCATCGCCATTGTGCAAAGTGACTGGAAAGAAACACTTTTTTTTATCTAGAACATAAAATAAAGCTAGTGTAAAATAATGCAAGTATACAGGTTCCACTCTCATGTTACCATTTTCTTGCTTTTACTGTTTACTTCAGTGTCAAGTCACACCCAAAAAAAACAACAACATCCTCCCAGTTTGGCCCCACATCCTTTCAAGAAGTGCACAAACACCGCCACAAAACCTCACATCAAGTTTAATGATGACCTATTTCTCAAAACCAAAATACGATATGCAAAATAAACTCTTCATCTTAACACAGCAGGTACAAAAGATGTAGGAGTAACAGATTACAGATATGGGAACTTCGCCAAAGCATGTAACAAAAAGTCATAATTCAATATGTGATAACAAAAGCTACATGTTGTCATATTAAAATGGAAGGCACCTGCAAAAGGTTTGTATAAACATATAAAAATATAAGTAATGCTGGTAAACATGTCTTGAGTTGCGGAGTGTATCGTGTTCCCTGCGAGTGTTGAAATCAGCTTAACTCCAGTTTGAGTCCCCAACAACTATAATCAGCTTTGCACACTGACTTGCTATCGTTAGTGTAATATAATCTTGCCCGTCTTTGATATGGCAGCAGAGAGGCTAGATTAACATTGATATGGACGCTATACAGTCACATATGACATAAATTCGTGGCACGCACATTCATCTACATCACAGATATGTGATGAAATAATAATTAGAAAAAAAAAAATTAAAAAGGCATCATAATGGCTGGGTGACAGGAGCGTTAAAATATGGCTGCAGGATTCCAGGTTTGACTCCAGAAAGGAATCTTGATTGCAAGTCATACCCTCCTTTTATCCCCTCCATTCTTGTCTATCTCTACTTGTACGATAAAGATGACATGCCCTGAAAAAGCAAAACCCCAAACTCTTAACACTTCTGTGGCCTCAAATCAGTTTGAACAAACTGCATTTGAGAAAAAAAAAGGCACATACGCATGTTCCTATGACACATGACCCAGTGAAGGCTTTGAAAGATTTGTATTAAATGCGTTACGTTCATCATTTAGTCCTTTTAAGACATTGGTCTAAAATGTTGTCATAATCAGCACATGACTTGTGGCAAAAAAAATAAATGCTTTGTGATTTCACAAAGAATTCGACCCTTTGCATATGACCACCACCCATCGAGCCAGTTCATCCTTGAACCTGAGTTGATGTTTGTGCTAAATTTGGAGACGGCCCCTGCAAGTATTCCTGAGATATCGCATACTGACAACCCCAAAACACAAGGCCTCTCTGGCTGCTGCTGTCGCTGGCATGGATGCCTATAAATTAAAGCCTTATATACTCTTACGTTCTCTCTCATTCAATCCAAGTGGTCTTGGTAACAACTGCAGGCAGTCATTTTCAAATGGGTCTCGAGTTACATGACACACACACACACAGACACACATCACAATAACTCGTGGACTGGTTGAGGCTAGGAGTGAGTCATGTCCCGTGGAGTCCACCGACCCTGCTTATTATTCGAGTCGTCGGGACATAAACTGCAAAGATACTCAGAGTTTGACGGCTTAGCCCCCAAAAAATGGATTCAACTCAAATGCTTTTTTTCCCTGCACATTTTGCTACTACCTTCTTTTACAGCTCAATTCTGCATGACAGATCAGGGTCCATCCGCAGGCTAGTGGTTATTATTGTTACCAAGACAACGAAGGGTGCCTTAACTTGAGAGAGTAGTATTTTCAATCTAAACCTCGACTAAAAGTGCACATTTTCACCCAAAACCAGGATCTTTCACTAAAATGGCAACTGTGCAATTGCTTTTTGCTTTGTGGAGCTCCACTCTAACCAGTGAATGACAGAGCTGGATGGCAGCTCTGTGAAGTGAGTGTATAATGGAGGGGGTGTGTTGCAAAGCGGTTTATGCGATACTAAAAAATGTGCACTCGGGTAGCAGAGACATGGACAATCATTAGCAGAGGTTTCATCCTGTCAGAACCAAATAACGTCTTTGGCTGACACAAAAGTATCTGCGTCAGTGCAACAACACGACTAGCTTAATGTGTTTCCCGGTTTTGCTGTTATAAAGATTGACTTTTGGAGGAAGGGGCAGGAAAAGCATCATCCTTATCTTGATTTCTTTACTCAGGATTCTCTGAGTGGTTGATTGCCTCTTTTTTGTTAATCTCTAGCGTGGCCCCCCTCCTCCACGTCTAGCACACATCTTTGAGTGTTTGCTAGAACTTCAGTTTGAAGGTACCTGTATCACTGTGACAATCCCGAATTCAGCTCGGCATCACTCGACTCGTCCGCGA
>CAAKHG010016552.1:0-22896 GCA_901007715.1 Dactylopterus volitans | reverse complement strand
CCTTCAACCTCCCTCAACACCTCCTTACACTTCCTCTGTATCTTCATTTGTTCTTGCTTTTTTTCTGAAAAAGGTGTGTTTGTGTAGGAACAAGAGGCATCTTAACCTCTACAAAAACAACTAAAAGCCCCCAAAAGAGGATGATAGATTCCCATATGACCTTCACTAAAAGTTGCTACATCCTGAGCCTTTCTCTTCCCTCCTACAAAGTTCAAGTACTTAAGAGAAACCAGGCTGTTACTGCTACAAAACTCGGTGTCTAGAGAAAAGACAGAAAAAAAGATAAGAGGTTTCAAACAAAGAGAGATTGAGTGATTTCTTTTTTTCTCTAGGCGTAAATCCTTGAAGAAAAAAAAAATCCATGACATTTCTCTTCTTTATTTCAGTCAGGACATCCTTTAAAAGTCCATCACACTGATAGCGCACATTCAAAAACACACACTTTAAATGCTAAGAAGCTACTGAGAGAACAATGATGATGCAAATAGCTGTCACCGTCCTGCAGGGATCAGGTTTTACAGCTCATTACCACCATGCAGTCCAGTTTAGTTCAGTCCCACAGTAGAACTTTAACATCTAGATCCACAGGATGGTACTCGGTAGGCACGGCAGCAAGGGTGACCACGTAGGTCGCGGTGACTTATTGTGGTCAATAAATGACAGGAAGAAGCACGCCTCACAGTCACAGCAACATTGAAATGACATTTTTTTTCCAAAGGCACACCTGATCAGGTCAGAAGCTTATTCAGTTTATCAACTGAATATCAGCTATGATGTTAATTACTGGGTGATGGATCTCCTGCCTCTTTGAGCACAATGCATCAGGAGCTGTGGCTGCTACTTTTGAAATAAACTTAGTTACTGAGAGTAAACCATTACCACCGGCGATTCTCTTTTTACCAGGGTGGGGATGTGCCATCCCCTTCATGGTTTCAGCTTTCCCCTACCGTTACAGAATAGCCTTTCACCAGTTCATTTTAATTTTAATAATATCTTTCTATCATGGGAAAACGCATGTTTCAGCTGTCACAAAAAAATACATTTAGACATACTAGACAGCTGCTTGATATCAGATTCAGCAGCATCAATTTTCATAAATGGCAAGTGACTAGAGTTGCGCCAGCTGGCCCGGAATGCATAAATCAGCAGGAGCAGGCAGGATCTTAAGAGCGTCTATTCGTTATAAATGAACAAAAACACAAGTCAGGGTCTAAGGAAGCGCTTCCACGTGTCTGTTCAGGGTGTAGTGACGCAAATGTCATCATCTGCTTATGACACTTATGTCCACGTGCAACCAAATATGTGCGTCTGTGCAGGTGATCCACTAGCGGTCCACTACGGCTGTTATGGTACACAGAGGGCAGCGTTCATTTCATACTCTGGTTTTGAGGTCACAGTACAACAGGGAAAATAATCACAAATGCATAATTTGTTTTCTTTTTAGTTATTTCACCTTTCTGAGAAGTTGTTATTTGGAAAAAATGATTATATATTGAGAATCTACAAGATTGCTTTCACACTAGAGTCAAAGAAGAATTCTTAAAAGTTAAATATTAAAAATTCTACAGTAAAAAGTGCAGTCTACCTCCACACAGCTGCTGTGGACATACATGAAGATGTAGGATGAATGTGAATCGGCAAACCTCACATCTGCCTGTGCACAAGGTCAGCATGGTAAGTAGAAACCTTTCATCTTATTTCTTTACAAACTCAACACCGGAAAAAATTTAAAAAAAATTAAAAAAAATTAAACGCAGAATACGAAAAAATGTGGAATCACAAAGTCACAAAAAAAGCACATGAAACAATCAATGTGTTGTTTTTTTTTTTGACATAACTTGAAATGCAAGCTGATGTAATCCACCAGACAATTAGATTACTTGATGTTGTATTGGCTGCCCATTCCGATCTTCTTCGAAGAACAAACCTAATTTGGAACAGCCAACTGTGTGGAATGAACTAAAAAATAAGGGTTTTGACCCAGGTGTCCTGCATCCTCTGAGTGAATTCATGATGGATGATTATAAAAATGTCAAAAAGATCAGATCAGATCCCGCAGCCATTAAATCAGTTAGTCAGTCAGAAAGCAAGTTGACCAGGCTGGAAATCACTGAATCAGCTGCACTGCAGCCTGCATACACACAGGGTAAGTGAATCCCTGGGGGTTTTTATAGCATGAAGGAGAAGGGATGTCAGCAAGCCCCAGCCAGGCAGGCTCCATTGGTGAGGGCAGAGGAAGACAGCTGTCCTCTGGTCACCTTAGCGTACTCTCGCGTGTCACTCCAGTTTTGTACCAAGTGATGACTTGGAATTCAAAAGGATATCAAGTTTTAATGAAGGCTGGCATGACCTGATATTCATCATCAAGTGTAAAGAAAATATCAAAATGTGAAACAGCCTTGCTAGATTTCACATTCAGCAGCAGCGCGTGCTAACAAAAACGCCACCATGGTGCTCATGTGGCATTTCACGCTGTGGCCCACAGAGGAAGGCTGGCAGCATGTTGTCCCGATGCAATAAGCCACCCCCCCCTGTGACAAGACAATACTGAGGGTCTATTAGGATTACAGCAAGCATGAATAATCTTAATGACACAGCTCATATATGGATATGGATATGTGGATACGGAGCAAGAATGAGGATCAAATCGGGGAATCAGACAAACTCAGTTTCTGTATTCTCTTTTTGTTCAACTTCATTCTGTTAAGTGCCGAGGACATCGTTATCTTTACAATTATTCACTCTAGTTGAGCAATAATTGTCACAATAATAAGACAGCATGGTTTTGTCGATAAAACCACCCATACTTTGCACAACTGTACAGTCATCAAAGCGGAAAAATACCCGGCCTGTCTTAGCCTGAGGTGACTGGCAACCATGGTACGATCAATAATGGAACAATTCACGATATTCCCACGCAGTGAACAGCGCTGTGCTTCACCTTCCCTGCTGTATTTATGCCTAGAATGCATCATCCCCAAGACAGACAATGACGATTCTGCACATAAAAAAAAACTGACAAGAAAACTGGGTGAAAACAACTCTAACCCTTTGGAATGCAGTTCAGCGTTGAGTGGAGAATATTTATTTTTTTCAATCCACAGGGCCTGGAAGTATGATTATGACAACATTAACTGTGTGCAATGTGATCTGAGCGCTTCCTGGAAATATACTAACCCAGAGAGCCTCTCGTACAATAAAACGACATGACACTATTCAATAGTTGTATGTTCAGTATTCAGCAGTCAAATGCTTATGAACACAGTCAAGCAGTTCACCTGCGGAGGGGTGCAGATATTTAAGATAGTGATGTTACACTCACTATCTTAAATAAGCCGCACACCTCCATGGCTACTTTCACAAGTCAGCTTTAAGAGAGGCCTGCTGAGTCAGATGCTACAGTAGACCTGCGCCCTTGACCTCACATTTAGACGCCATCCATTTTTCCAGTCTTACTACAATGACTCATACATCTTGAGCTTTAATGTTGGCTGAAGAGTTCAGTTCCAGAACTTCACATCCAACCTGAAGAAAGTAATATAATATTTCTGCCAGTTTCAATAAGTTAAATATAAGTCTTTTTCAGACCACCCTGGACACATTTTACTAGCAAAAAACTGAAAAGATATAAAGAAAAATGGAATTTGGTCATACTTGCCATTAGAATACAGAGCGGTACTGGATGCTGGTCGCTTTTAAAAGCTGCTTTATGTTTGTCTGAGTTCATGCAGCTCTAATAATTTCATAGCTGAAGTTTTGACCAAACACTTCATGTACTCCAACCAGATCTCATTCAACTTACGATTACTCGTATTAGATAAAAGTAATGTTACAAAAATAACTTAAAATTACTTCCAAAAGTATTAGTATATTAGTATTAGAATTACTATCATTTTTTGATGACGTGTGTGAATTCTGATCAGGCTATACAGTTTGCGTTTGTGTTAATACAAATGCATTCTTTTCAAAAACCACATTTAAAAGTTACTCAAGTTAAACCAAGCTTATAAAAGTAATTTTTACTGCATATACCTCATATTTTAAGATGTTTTAGGACATTTCAAGACCTAACATTCATATCACAAGATTTTAGACTTTTTCCCGGACGTGAAATGATTTTATGTTGTTTTTATTCGTTATAATTTGTGGGTGTAACTGATACAATGATACATGTAGCAATAAATCATATAAAGTTACAATTTGATTACGCACTGATACTCAATTCAGCTCTGCTGTGTCATAACATCCATAAAATATCCATAAATATTCTGAAGACGAATTCTGACATTTTACGGGTTACATTCACTTTTGTCTCAAATTAAATGTCTTGAAGTTTGTCTGCCACAACATGGAAAGGTGCTAATCCACTCATGTATCCTTCCTAAAGCCCTGCAGGATCAAGCAACAGGGCTTCACCGATGCCAAAATTCTTACTGACAAAATGAAAGGAGCACTGTCTCACTTCCCTATTTATAGTTGTTGTTATTAAAATTTTGAAATGAAGGGGGGAAAAAATAATCTATTTTTACGTATGGTACATTCTTTACTCTAAAGTGCTGCAAAGGATTAGGGAGGGGAGCTTTCTCCTGTGTAGACTCTTCCTCATCACTCATCTCTCCTCTCCCTCTCTTCATAATGACTGCTGCATCTCTGGTATGAGGGTCATACACCATGTCCCTCCTTCCCTTTTATTCTTAACATATATTTTCTTTGGATTACAGCTAAACAGTGGCACACAGAAATTGCAGATTAACAGTGTCATGACCCATACGCTAATAAGCGCGCCATGACATATGATAGTCTTATCTGCTCACAGTCTCCAACGCAGGAGAATCAGACTGCAAATATTTTTAAGCGCTAATTACAAAAAGCAGTCTCATTGAGCAACTCAATGAGGCAGCACAGTCTACGTTTGTTGCTGGTCTTGTAAAACTCTTGATAACAAGTGTGATTTTGTTTCCTCTGTGGTCTATCGTAAAAATTTGAGATGTGCAATGTAAATTATTGATTAGCAGATTTTTCCCTGATCAGTTGTTCCGAAAATTAAATTATTGCCAATAAGTAGCGCTGATAAGACAACGTGAGTAGACAGCAGAATTGCAACACCAGCCTTAGGTTGCACTGAAACCCCGCAGTCCACAGACAAACTGACTGAACTTTGTAACTTTTAGCAGCAGTTTGACTTGTGGATGTAACCTACTGTTTTTTTTTGTTTTGTTTTTTAAATCATCTCCATGTTTCAGGCAAAACCACCAGTAGGGGGTGAGAAATATGTGTGCTACTGTGTGAGACACACACATTTCTGTGTTGATTAGCCAGCGCGAAAACAGTCATCTTCACAACAACGCGAGGGTGACAGCTGAACCTCAGCATTAAACGGCCCCGCGAGTCCGTTTCTGTGGTGCGATCAGATTAAAACATTCATCGAGGTGGCGGGGCCGCCACGCTGCTCTCATTAGCGACGATGGAAGAGAGAAGAAGCAACAAAGTCAAAACTCGGGTTATGCTTCACAACAGTCAAATATCCAAACATGAGTTCATCATTAGACACAACGTCAGTCAGCTGATTGATTGTTTGCTTATACATAGGGTGTTTTCATAGATTCAATCTGAAATGCCATGAAATAACGCTCACTCTCCCGCCATCGCAGCATGATATCATCATATGCTCTAAACACTGCAGTTTCTTTTGCTGTAAATAATCATTTATTTTACATTTCAGTTATGTTGTTGTCTGAAATAGTGAGTCACAACAATGCAAACAGTTACTACTTGAGAATGTTAATTTAATGCAGGACACATTTGAGGATTATTGTTATTAGTCTGTTTCATTATTTCTCTTAAAAATAGCTCACATCGAATCGAATACCAATACATTGAATCAGATAAACTGAAAGCTGATTTCATCATCTATCAACACATAACGTGACAAAACTCTCAGTGAGGTACAAATGTGAACTGAGAGTTGTATGACACAGTAACTGATTAACTTCAGGCAGTCGGTTCCTTCCGAATGCATATTCATTCACTTTCTTTACTGGCGCCATCGGCGTTTCTGGATTTGAACCTACGTGAGTATTTCCTGCCTGTCGTCTCATCTCTTTCAGCAAATATGACAAATCCCTCATCCAACCCAGGACGAGGTAGCTAAGCCAGGTTCAATGTTACCTGATTCAAATGAATGGGTTGTTGTCAGGCTTCTACAGAGCTTGATGATCTGTTCATTTGAATCAAACATGTTGAAGCAGGGGAACAATTCTAAACCATGTGAGGTGTTGGCCCCCCCAAGGACCAGGACTGGGAAACATTGCTCTACCGGGCACAGGACACAAATGCACCACAATCCATTCATCATAGTTAAAAGGTAAGATAAATGTGATAATAAGCACAGCAGTAATGGCAATGTCCTCTATTGATCCTGGCATATAGATTCAGTTTTTCACAGCACAGAAGGAGGGCAGAGGTAAAAGGTCAGGGACGGCTGCTGCCCTGCACACGGGGATTAGCTGTCTCTCATAATGATGCTGTGATAATGACAAATCTGGCTCCAACCAGAGTTTTCCTCTTGTGCCCGCTAGTCTGTTTTTTCCGCTCATACAGAGATAAAAACCAAAAGCCTTGATGTTACCAGCATCAGCCTCTTGACAGCATCATGGTGTAACTGTATCACTGCCTTCCTCTCTGATATGGAGGCCTGGAAATACAGCCTCTCACATTCAATATGATTCAATCCCGGCGAGATGTAGTAGTATGTAGCCTAACTGACGGAATATAACTCGCACTTGATGATTATCAAAAGGCAAACACACTATCCTTAGTTGTAAATCATGATGCATTCCACGTTCTTTGTTGGGGCCACTGTCAGATAAAATGACTTCCTGAGTAAAAACATGGACAAACTGTAACTACAGAAGGAAAAAAAAAAACATTGAGTGCATTGACGCTCCGAGGGTTTCCAGTTGCACATCTCCTACCTTGAGCGATGGCTATGGACTCGAACCTGTGCAGCTCCCGCAGCAGACAGGTGCGCTCCGACGGATGGAGACTATAAATAAACTCCTTGGCTCCCCGGGGCGAGTTGAGGGGCTCCACGGGCTCCTTCAAGGGATGTGTGCCCAGGTTACACCGCTGCACCAGCAGGGAGAGAGGCGGCTCTGAGGCGAGACGAGCCGCGGAGGCTGCAGCGGGGAGCGAATGGTTGCTGAGCCCGGCTCTGACCAGCCCGGACCCGGCTCTCAGAGAGAGAGCGGGGCGGAAGACCCCTCGCAGGCAGGGCAGCATCTCTGGGGCGACGGGTAGAGCAGTTCGCCGGGAACCTGGAGGAGAGGGGAGACGAGAAGCAGGCCTGGTTGTACACATGACCATAAAGCTACTACAATTTTAAATAATCGCCGAAAATGGTCGCAGCCGACACACGCACGCACTATCAGTTAGGCGTCATTTACGAATGCGCCGGTGCTTCTTCACGTCTGGCGGGTCGCAGAAAGTGGGAAACGGCGCGATAGTTGTTCGAAATCAAACTGCAACTTGTCTTCTCGGACGCACCTCAGTCGATGCTCCTCTGTCCCGTCCGATAACCTCCAGGTGAAAGCTCGACCACGCCGACGCCGCCTCGACGTTTCCAACTCACCCGCTCTGCGCGACGGTTTGAAGACGCGCACCGAGCCTCGTAACGCCGCGGCTGTATTATTTGCGCCAAAATCACATTTTTTCGGCCATAATTCCGCCTGGCGTAACCTCTGGCTGACAGGATGGTGTGAAGGCGGAGGGGCGGGGCGCTACAGCGGGCACGAGCCCTGGGAAGCGTGCTCCAATGGGAGAGCTGCATTCCTGCGTGCGTAGCTGTGACGAACGCCGCCGAACGTACGCGCCCTATGGTACGCGCAAGCATCGGCAACGCTCGGGTAGATTCATAAATACTAGCTCTGCTCTGATGATACGAGACAGATCCATCCTGCATGTGAGCTGCTGACCCGGTACAACTGTGCTTTATACGCTCTCTGACATATAATATTCGTATTCCCATCGTAGACCGTGGAAATGTAATGTTAGATGTAGAGTAAACCTATTTTTGATGACATAACATAAAAGCTGGTGCAAATAGAGGCTATTTTCATAAAATTAGAGTCAGTGAAAAGAACCAAATAAATTAAAGTATATATATAAAACTTCCACATGGTGTCATATTTTCTTTGGGTGCAGTCTGGTTGAATATATATATATATACAGTAAAGTTTGCAGACAACCTATATATATATATATAAGATTGTCGTAGAGGCATTAACCAAACAAAAGCAGTGTATCCTCTCATGTTAGCTATTCAACCAGACCGCACCCAAAGAAAATATGACACCATGTGGAAGTTATGTGCACACGGAAGTAGGAGGCCTTACACTTAAAGAAAAGGAGTTTATTTCAAGAGTCTCAGCTTGAAAGCGTTAGATTCATTACTGCGGCTGCAGTTTTATTGATCAGACAAGTGTCCTCGGGTCTTGTATGGAGCTGGAGAAAGTGATGCATTATCGAGGTTGGAGAAATAAAACAAACTGAAGTGTCAAGAAAAAGCCTCGGACAACACTGACCCCCGGTGGACGATTGTGTGTAGATCATCTGTGTGTTCCACGGTCAGTCAACACGCTCCTGCGGGTTCACTCAAAACTTTGGTATTCAGGGTTTCTTACCCTTAAATGTGTGACTCCAATAAAACAGGAGAGTGAAATGGCAATTAAGGAGTTTTACTGATCATCAAGGGACCAAAAAAATATTTACGTTAAGGAACAAACTTGAGTCGTAAGTTGAACTTTAGCTCGACAAATGAATTAGCATCTTGATACAGAGAGTACACACACAGTCAAAGCAAAAGTCATATTTTTATTATGTTGCCAAAGCTTTCATTACATATTGGAATAACAATCTTCTGAAACAAACTGCATCATAGCCTGCTGAACTGTACATGGACAGGTAGAGAGGTCAACTCTCGTGAGGGTGAGAACATGAGCTGGAAACTAAACTAAAAACCAGATTTAATTTGACCTTCAAACCCTCACAAACTAACCCTGTTATACACGGGATATACTGACATTTAGCAACTCTGTTATAATACATATTTACTAAGCTAGCAATTAAAATATGAACATTAAAGGTTAGTATTACAGGTTTTAGACAAGTGGACGGCCAAAAACCAAACGTCATTAACAACATCAAGAACCAAAAGCTGAGTTTCCCAAAACATGGAAGCAGTAATATTCTTGCTGTGTTGCAATTTCACATTACAGGGCTGTGATTTGTCAGAGGGTTTGATTGGCGTCACCTGTTCATGCCTGGCACAGATATGACGCAGTACCATTTGTTTTTAATGTCTTCTGTTGTACCTTTCTATCGATTAAGATGCGAAAGAAATCCATTAACATACACAACAGTACAAATTGGATTCACATGCCACGATGGTTTTGGGAAACTCAGGTCAGATTAGACCAGAAAGGCCAAACTATTTGGGCAGTGAGCCATTTGATCAAATCTAATATGATGCTAGCCAGAACAGCTGTTCACATTCAAAAACAGCTCAACACAGTCTGACGTCTGAGAAAAGCGCACTTTCTTGACTGAACTCACAAAAGCAAGAAGTTTCACCCTGAATCAGAACTCATAATACTCATGGAGGCCAGTGTTTGTGAAGCTTCTGTAGGTACGTGGAGGTCAGAAACACACTTAAATGAAGCTACAGTTAAACCAACCAGCCCTCTTAAAACATTGATTATGCAGATTTACGTGAAATGATGGACTTAAATGATTCATAGCAGTACAGCCATGAGCATTTCAGTGATGCTAAAATCTGATTTTTAACACATCATCAGATTGTACATGCATGAAAACAGGAAAAAAAAAACAAGTTTGTTACTCCGATATTGTTTAAGTACAAAAATAGAGAGAGGTTGAGGGGGGGAAAAGGAGATTTAAAGACTGAAAATGAAAATAAATTAAAAATGTGAGTGGACTAACTTGTACAGCTAAATAATATTTACAGTTTCATACATCTTGTAGTAGCCATGACCTCACAGTGCTTGAACTGAAATGCAAATTCAAATAAGAACTATACCTCCAAATTAGCCAATAATCTTACACTGCTGTAGCCTGAGGAAAAGCCTCATATTGCCAACACATCTTATGGCCCTGTAAAAACAAAAGAGCTCCTACAATGACATATTTCTTAAGTTATACAAATTATTCAGTTGTGATATTTAAGGTTTCAGGATGACAAAATCTGAACATATTGGTCTTGTCTCCTTATCGCCTTTGATGCTAGATATAAAACACAAAATTAAGAGTTTGAATGAATTCAGACAGGTGTAGAAACCTGATCACAGGACATGGGCATGTATGCTACATTCTGTTCAGAGACAACACAAAAGTTAAAAAAAATAAAAATAAAAATAATAAAAAAAATAACAGCAACCATGCAAATATTTAAGGATGACATTACAAGCTTTTAACTTTTACTTTCAAAACATCAAAAAGTATTTGCCTTATAATCTTCCATAAAATAGTTTTTAACATATATAAATCTGAATTAACATTGAGTTTTGGCATGGCACAAGGATATGTTGACATTTATTAATCATGTTATGAGCGATCAATGCACAGCAGGATGCAGCATGGCTAATAAAGGCTACAAAAAATAAGAAGCTACTAGGCCAGGAGCGTATAGATGAACCCGCCAGGATGTCTACAAAGCTCTGCATGTAGAGATTGCAGATCGTATGCATTCAAATTTAAAAAAACAAAAATAAAACAAAACACTTCATATCCAGAGGCAGTGAGGGGAAGTCCGAGTTGTTTCTACATAGAAACTCAACAATGATCACTGATGCACATGATGACATGATGACCTGACAGCGCATGAAAAACAACCAGTCTTCCTTGCAACAGATGTTTTATGCTGTTTACAAATCATGTAAATAGTAAAACTCATCAGCAAGCACGAGGAGAGACTGCATTGTCTCTTCGTATCGCGGCATCAAACGTGTGATGGTTCAGCTTCGCTGTCCTCTCCTTCAACTGGACCACAGACTGAAACTAAGAATCAGTTCTTTTGCTTTCACAAAAACTCAATTTTTTTATTTGTCTGTCCGAACTGGCTTTGTGGATTACTCAAAGTAGCATGGAGGGAGGACGGCACCAGCATGCAACCAGGAGGACGTCCCGTCAACCCAGCAGTCCATTTGGTTGAGGGGTTGGTGCTGTTGAGAACAGACCAGCTGAATACTGCTCTCCTGACACCGTATAATACAGGCATATGGCATGCGGCATATGGCGCATGGTTATGGCACTCCATCTAATTCACTAGGCAGGTAGTGCACGAAGGTACAACGCACTTTTTCAACATTGAGTCTGTACATATACTGTATACACAGTTTATTCTTGTCCCTCTGCAAAAGAATACTGAATATATGCGTGACGTATTTCTTTACTGTTCCTCACTTTAAGAAAAACTTAAACCTACTCTTTCATTTGTTTTAGATAAACATACAAGATCTGTGTGCTTTACACTTTAATTACACAGCTTCACTATGGATTCACATTTGAAAAAAAACATTTTAGTGCTTAGACTGAAATCCTTTATCCTAAGACTTATCCAAAAAAAAAAAAAAAAGGCTGGTTTCTTTGTTACTGCCAGAATTGGACCTGTGAGACAAAGTGGATCCAAGTTACATTTTCACCTATACCTGACTACAGAATCCCTCTGTATCAAGGGATTCTCACAGGGTGGTGGTGGGGTTTGAGTGTCCTAATGACAATATGCTGTCGGGGGCAGCAGCCCCTGGTAGGGTATCCCAGGGCAAATTGGTCTTGGGTGAAGGGTCAGACAAAGAATGGTCCATAAAGATGCATATGACAAGAAAAACATCCAAGCACCAGTATGCCCTGCCCAGAGGATTACTGGGGCCCCACCCTGGAGCCAGGCCTGGGGAAGGGGCCTGTCAACGAGCGCCTGGTGGCCGGGCCTTCGCCCACTGGGTCCAGTCAGGTCCAGCCCGAGGCAGAGACATGGGTCCATCCTCTAGCAGGCCCACCACCTGCAGGAGGAACCATATGGATCCGGTGCAGTGTGGCTCGGACGGCAGGCCACTGCTGACCCCGCGACCCCAACACAGACAAGCGGAAGAAGACGATACGAGATGAGATGTGACAAGACAAGAGAAATATTACATGTAAAATACATGAAACTGACTTTTCATATTTGCTGAAAACTGGTGACCGATTTTACATCACAGCGGTTTTTTCCCAAAGCTTTAGATCCCAATTAAGAAATGAAGAAATGCATCTATGCCTACATTTCTTCTGACCCTTGCCTGCATATTGTGTTGGTATCATCATGCAATGCGTGGTGCAGAGCGGTCATTGGTGAGGGTTCTCTTGAGCTTGACACCCTTGCGAATGGCCACCAGCATGTTGCCATCTGCTGCTTCTCCTGCCTCTACTCCTCCTGTCTCACTCTGAGGGAGCTGCTGGGCCAGCTGGCTGGGCAGCGGTACGGTAGGGGGGTTGGTTGTGGCCTGCCCGCTCCAAGACACCACAGGCAGCGCACCAGCGTCCTCCCCTCCAGCGAATGTTGGAGAATCGGGGCTCTCTCCATCTCCTCTGACCTCCTCCGCACTCCTATTCCCATTGACTGCTCTTGATGTGTCGGGTACTGTTGGGATTTTCACTGGGACCACAGGCGTACGAATAGGGATGGGACCAGTGCCCCCCACTGAGCCTGAGCGGCGGGCAGAGGGTTTTGAAGAGGGCGTGCGACGGATTGTGGCAACGCCAGGGGTGACAATAACTGGACCGTGCATTGCAGAATAGGAGCTAGAGGCATTTTGGGGGCTGGTTCCTGAATAAAATCCCTGACTTGAAGAGGAGGAGCCTGAAATTACAGAGCAAAAACAATGGTTATACTATAGTCATATGTTCTTTTATGTTACTTAACGTTTATGTGTGTGTTTAAAAATAAATTACTGGCATAAAGAAACACATGGCCTAATAAAACATTCATGTAGAGAATTCAGAGTGTATCAAAAAAAAAAAAAAGCACATTTTTGACTCAATAATTATAATCTGTACCTGTGGGGGTCGGAGGATACGGCCCAGCGGGGCTGGATGGATAAGCACCAGTGTGAGCAGGTGTGGAGGGATACGTTCCAGCAGGGTAGCCCCCCTGTCCTGGGTAGGGAGCCTGTGTGCTGGGCAGGCCGGCTGTGGAGGCTGGCCGCTTGGTCTGGAACATACGCCGGTATGATTGGCCAATGTCACTGTTTCTGGGGATGGTGGATGACTTGTCAAAGTCAGACTGCTGCTGTTGCTCAGTCTCCTGGTCCCCGGCCATCGAGAAATAGTCATAGTCTGAAACTAGTGGATGAAAAAGAGAGAAGTTAACGGAATGATGCTCCACAATACAAGACAGATTGCAAAATTCTCAGTGACTGTATGATTTACACTTACCTTGTGAGGGAATAGTGTCTTCGGAGCAGCAGGGTGTGTTGGTCTGAGTGCTGTAGCCACTTGAGCACTGGATGGACTCTCGACTGGACCTCTGGGTATCCAATTCCAGACCTCTGGATAAGGCCAGAGCCAGTTCTTCATGGACTTCATAATCACCACCCTGCAGCAATCAACCAATGAAAATAAAAACATTTAGTATAAGAATCTGAAAATCTAATTATCTGAATATAACTTGCTATAGTTTATTTTAGAATAGAAAAAATAAAGCAAGAGCTGAAAGCCCCACTGGTTATATACAGAGAGAATGTGTGAATTAGAACAACAATGAGTAAGCAGAATCTGTGCTTTGACCTTGACGGGTGCAGCCACGGTCCTGTTTCTGTCTTCCACTGAGACCATTTGGCTTTGTGTCTGCAGCACAGGCAGAGTTGGCGCTGAGGTCGAGATGGAGGCAGAGCCTGCAGGAGGACTGCTCTCACTGCTCATACTGCCATTACTGTCCACCACAGATGGAGTCTCCTTGTCTTTCTTCCTCCGCAAGGTGTTGACCATGGGCTGGTCATAAGGGCCTGGCTTTGCCCAGTCCTGTAGAGAAACAACTATGAGTGTTTTGTTGATACTTCAAATTCATATTTTTTTTGACGTGATGCAGTTCATCTCCGTTTTTAGGTGTGTATATATTCCTGAAGTGTAAAAGAAATAAATTGTAAGGTCTATTAAAAACTGTCCAACAACAAAAACTGAAAAAAACTGATCAAGGCTTACATGTTGAACAAAGTGGACACGGATGAGGGAGTAAAATGATTATCAAAGACGGAGATAATGAACAAACCTTCCAGCTGGGGACTCGGGATGAAGGCACCATGAGTGAGCCCATAGCGCCGTAATGTGGGAAGTCTGGCAGCAATGCCGAGGCGGGACGTGACCATGAACGAGTGGGGCAGGAGGAGGAAGTGGAGGATGAAGAGGACGTAGGGAAGAAGGGGAAGGCAGTGCCAGACCCAGAGCCCAAACTACCCCCATTGCTTTGCAGGTAGGGGGAAGTAGCTGGGCTGTAGTGGTCAATACCATTGGACAACTGAACGTGTGTGTGTGTCGGTATTGGGAGGGATGACAACAGAAAGAGACAAGGCAGAAAAAATAAATAATGGAATAAATTACTGAAATGATAGACAGTGCAAACTAAAAACAAAACAGCAGACTACATTCATGGGGAATAAATCCCCCAAACAAAAATGATAAAGAATCCACAATGGAGAAAAAAAAAGAACAAACAAAACTTTTGAACTAAATAACAAAGAAAAACAGATGGAGATGCCAGCAAACTCAGACCCACCACTGACTGAGCGGTGTGAGGGAAAAGTTGATGCCGTGTTCAGCCAAGTATAGGGTTTAGTACACGGAAGCTGCGGTACAAACACTTATGGGGAAGAGGGGAAAGGTTCATGGTGGATGAGTGTGTTTCACCTTGTCAGTAGTTTGCTGAGGTGCCGCAGCAGCAGCAGCAGCAGCAGCAACAGCGAAGGAATGGGTGTCACTGCTGCAGTCACTGTGAAGCTGCCCAGTCTCTGACACCTCTAAGGAGCTGGAACTGGGACAAGGCTGGGACAGCGAGCGCAGCAGCAGCAAGCAGGTAGCAAGAGAAGAGACAGAATTGCGAACACATACATGTCAGCATGTTGACAGTGAGGAGCAGAGAGAGGCATTTTGTTAGACAGCAGAGGCAACTTTTCCATCGTTCTCAGCAGTTAGTCAGGAGTGTATACATTAGACTAGAGGCTGTAGAGAAGGTGCACCAGGAATCAAACCAGCATTACTTGCAAGGCATCAGCTGTGTTATGTAACAGGTGGTGTTAATGGGAAGAATGCGGAATGACTAGAAAGTCATCTCACCAACTCAATGTGCCATGTTGTTGTTGTTTTTTTGAATATGGTCCATGAGAAATATAAGTCCAGACCTTTTTGTTATTATTAATATGACACTTAATCGATGTGTACAGAGAAAAAACATATATATATATATATATATATTTCCTTTTGATCAGCTACTAGAAGAGCATCTTGCAATCACACAGGTATTGTAAAATCAATGGAAATTTACATTCTCTACATGGCCTTTATGGCCTGAGCTCACTGGACCAAGGTCTATCAGTGAGTGCAGGTTAAGGCCTGTTTGACATTAAGACTGCTCAAAAAACAACTAATGCAAATATATTAAAAATGAGGCCATGAGAATACTGATCCCACGATGGCAAGGTAGATGTATACTGACTTGCCAAACCATAATCATTATATCATAAAAACTTGGACTTGAACTAGATCAGTGTTTTCTGGACAGGGGGACTCTGGCATGCTAACAAAATGCAAAATAGTACAGCAGCCCTCATGGTTTATCTCAAACCACAAACCCCACACAGACAATCCCAGGGAATCTGACGATTATCTAAAATCCCTGCGTCAGATCGTAAGATAAAAACAGCGGACTGAGACCTGTTGAGAGAGACATGCTCTTAGAGCTTGTAAAACACAAGGTTGACTTTGAAACCTTTAATATTACTTTTGATATACTTAATGGATACCGCTCAAAGTTCAAGCAAACCACATTCTGTCACAGCAGTTGACACTTTAATAGCAGGATGGGGCTGACCTGTTTTGCCTCTGGCTAGAATGGAGACAGACTAATTTCCTGTGCATTTGCTCTATAATAATAGTAGTGAGATGACTTCAACATGATCACATACACTTACTGCTGCCAGCGAAATGTCTTTCATAGTGGCTTGGCTGTATGATAAAAAAAAAAAAAAATTGTGTGGACCGCTTACTTGGGATTGTCTCTCTTACTCTTGCAATTTTCAACTTGTAAATCAAATGCAGTTTTATTGTCTTATTTCAACAATGTGTCAACAAAATGATGACACAATGCAATCAGATGTTCTTACCTTTGTTTCAGATGGCATAGGCGAGGAAGATTTGGACGATATGTATTGGTCCTGTGATGAAGAAATGAAGCCAGAGTCGTGGGAGGAGATGCTAGATAGGCGGGCCGGGGCCTGTTGTGGTAGCGTGGAGCTACGGTATCGGTGGCGGGGTTGATGATGGTGGAAGAGGTGGTGTGAAGAGGAGGAGGAAGAAGAGGAGGAAGGAGAATGAGAGTGAGAGCCACTGGATCCCCTGGAGTCACTACTGTTAACGCTGTTCAGACTACTGTGAAAGTGGAAGGAGTGAGGGATGAGTGGGGGACCAGAGGAAGGAGAAGCATTGACAGGTGGGAAAAAGAGAATCAAGTGCACCCAAAGACATGGAAAGAGGAATGAAATTTGTGTCAAAATTAATAGATAAAAAGGAATAAAGGAATAAAGGCAGAGGATTGGGGGGGAAATGTGGAGGAGACACGGTTGGAAACAATTAACATAGCACACAAAGATGCAGCAGGCAATGACTGATGCCAAACCATTAAGAACAGCAAAACGACCAGCATAAGACGCCTGGTATCGTAATGAGTGTAACTATAGGTAGGAGATAACAGCATCTTTCTTGCAATACCGTCATTTGCAGAAGTGATTTTTAAAAACATAATGAGCAAGATTTGTACTTTCATATGACAATGTTGTACCTGGTTAAATTACCCAAAAAAAGGATCAGAAATAATAAAAAAGCAAAACACATCATTATGTCTAGAAAACAATGTTCCCTAGATTGGATTCTCTAAAGAATGCTGAATGAGATTTTCACAAGCGTTTTTACTTTGATCTGACGGGCCCATCATTTGTGTTATAAAGATAATTTTGGAGCCACGATTGGAGGCAGATTAAGAGTCATTTTGATATCATCTAAAGAGGTATATGTTCATTTTGTAGAAAAAGTAGACACATTTTCAGTCAGATTTGGGGGTTTTTTCCCCTTTATTTTTTCCTCAAATGTACCTCTTTAAATTGTTCCTCTATAGTAGGTTTTAAACATTTCCATGGAAAGCACCCTTAAGCACTCTTTTGATGGCTACCACAGAATTTGAAGTTGAGTTTAAATTGATTTTATCATGTAACACCCACAATCTGAGCACTGTCAAGCAAAGCAATACAAAACTAAGGAGACAGTTTGTGTTTGAAAGAAAACAGATCAGGAAAAACCTTTGAGGCACATAAAAAGCAGGCGTGGGAACTGTGCATAGGGTGTGGCCTGAACAGCACTTTCTTTGTACCTTTACCATTTCAGTTTAACATTATTCCCCAGCAAAGTGGACTGCTAAACAACTCTTACTTACAAAGAGGAGATGAAGTATTGCAACTCTATAAAAGCTCATATCTGCCACTGGGTGGCAGACATCGATACACAAATGTTTTTTTTCTCTACCTTCTCTTTTCCCTACCATTAAACTATAGAGATGCTGTATGTCTCCAAAGAAGATTCACAACCACTAAGGGATTCTAAAGACAGTTTTTTTTAGAGTCTAGCAGTTCTTGTATGTGTATACCTGTCATACTATGTATCTGGATTAGATTAAATGTCAAGTCATTTAATTACTTTAACCTAACAAGATATAGCCATTGTATGCAGCTTCACCTCCTCTTTCCTCAAATCTTAGAGGTGGGTAAACAGAATCACTAAAAATATACTGCTACTTCCATTTCTCACAAAGGTTTTACAAGGCCAGTAGGTACTGAAAGAGTATACTGAAAAGACCTTTCGCTTATTGTCTTGCTCTAAGTTTTATGAGTCTTGTGCACCTACCTGCACATGCTAGACTTCCGAGACATAGTGGTGCTGGGGGATGAGGGTGGTGTTTGATATGACCAACCATAGTCTGAACCCTTCAGGTCCAATATCACCTGAGAGGAAATAAAATAGCAATCATATTTATCAGTTAGCATTGACATAAATAGCAAAAATTTTGTCTTGTCAATTTTTCTTTCTCACCTGTTCACTGGCAGGGGGAAGCTTGTGGGGGTCAGAGGTCAAGGCTTTGAGATCATCAGAGATAGCTTGGAGATGGGTGACCTCTCCCAACATAGAAATCTCCTCGTCCTGAAAGAATCATTTATGGGCAGTCGAATGAGTTATCTTTTAAGACCGGAAAGGAGTCATTTATAATAATATCACATTTCTTAGTAGTGTGATGAAGTCGAGTATGAAATGACTTATTCCAAGCATATGCAATCAAAACAAAAAGCAAGGTGAGTGAGTGACACTGCACAAAAGACTTTGTGTTGTGAATGCTTTTCTGCAGGCTAATTTCCCTCCTCCTGTACTCACCACTACAGGCCTCAGCATGGCAACAAAACTGCAAAATCTCTGTCGCTCTTCAATGAGAGCCTTCCTCAGGGCCTGTTTCTCTGTCTCTTCCAGGAGAATGTATTTATCACTGACATCCTGCATAGCACTATCCAACTGGGGTTGGATGTCACCACGACCTGGTACACAAAACACACAGGCAAATAAAGAATATATACAACATTATTTAGAATATATTTTTTAACTTTTTCTACAGTCCAAATAATATGAAAAGTTGTTCCACAATGACATGCGCCAACCATCGCAAACTGTATGAGCATGGAACGGCTGGAGGTATAGTATCTCGCAACAGCATGTTGGCTTGGACTGCAGCTACATGATGAATACAGTTAACTTGCAAATTATTTAGCTATCACCTCTGCATGATGGGCCACTTTTGTCTTTGAAGTGTCTTCTGGCTCTTGTTCAGAGGTGGTTAGAAGTATCTTTAGGTTAATTTGTTGGTAAACAGAGGGAATGTGTGTGTGCGCGCGCACGCGTGCATGCGTGTGTATTTTAATGGATGACAAGAGTGCAAGGGGAAGGAAAAATGACAGGGTGTCTCCAAGACCATCTGGTCAGTGTGTATTTATGTGTGTTTGCATATGCATATGTAAATCCAAAAATGTTTTGACAGTGACAATGCCAAGGTGAACCTCCTCTTCAGTACTGTGTGTGTCTCTGCAATTTGTGTGTATATGTGTGAGGGCTGCACACATTTATATGTGTGTGATGTTATTGGAATATCAAGAATATCATGAAGTCAAATCAAGCCCTCTAGAGCTCTCAGTGAAGGCAGGAAGGCTGGCGACGGCCCAAGTCGACAACCAGTGAGCCTCAAAGGCATTATCAAACCACTCAGGGTACAGACACACACACACGCGCGCGCGCGCACACACGCACACACACACGTGCACAAACTGTCTTGACTTTGATACACCAAAGTTGAACCCACAGGGAACAACTTTGTGGTCAGTCTGTCTGTTCTTGTGTCTGAGGAAACAAAATGAGCTGGCGTCTTCTGTTGGCATCTGATGTGAGGCCCCGTATGTTCCAAACCAGTAGTTAAGAATGACAGAGGTACAAAAGCAAACCATTGTCACCTCAAATGTCATTGTCCATGATGCAGAATGTGTTTGCACAACTTCACCTCCCCATCAGTGTACTATACCACACTAACGCTATATGATACTAACACTACAGAATGAAACAATATGGGACACTATACACACAGTATGTACACACTCACAGGGCTTGTGGTTGTTGACAAATTTAGATCGTATACATGGAATGCATTTTAAGCTCGGGTTGGTGTTTCCGACACTGAATTCAGAAGAGGGTAAGCCATGCTTATCTTTATGGACGTCCCTGCTGTAATACAATGGAAAGAGTATGATGGAGTAGATGTACTGTACAGTCAGAATTGACAGTTCAAAATGCATCTATTTTCAGTATCATATTGCTTCACTGGCAACTTTTTGAGCAGTAAACAAAACAATTAAAATACACATGATTTTGACTGAGCTTGAGGGGGTAAGACAGGTGGGAATCATTAATGTGGTAGTATTGGACTCTTTATATCAAGTAGTCAGTTTTATTTGTAAAGCCCAGACTCAGAAACCACAATGCCTTGGTGGGCTTTACACACATACGTCACATGTACTGTACAGTGAGTAACATCTTCTGTCGTTAAATAGAAAAATAATGTAAAAAAAAAAAAAATGTATGTAAGTACATCCATGAACTAATGCTAAAAACAGAAGTCTAACCCTTTTTAACATTGTCAATGAATGGTACTTTACCCTGATTTAGGCTCATATTACAGGTGTGTTCAAGGCATGATTATAAATTCTTTCGAACTGTAGGACTCATTTGGTCGTACTATTGAAAAATAGCTTTTCATGTGCCAAAGCCATAAATTCTGTGGCATCTCCTGAGCATACAGCGAAAGGAGGAAGCTGGTTGACGTCTTGGCAGAATGTATTCTTAACATAACCAGCATGGTTTTGGAGAGACGCGATTATAGGCTGAGGTACTTTGTCTGAGACAGAAGGAAAGTCAAATATTTTCTTCACTGCTTTTTTGGTTGTGCCCATGAGTATCTTGAATAGCTGTTAACACGGTCACAATCCACACCACATTACTTCCACATCTATGGTTGTTGACCGATCTATGAAGAGGCCCACATTACTTGAATCATTCTTTTACATGGAAATATTTTAATCGCTACATATTACCAGGAAACTGGATTCCTTCAAGCTTACTATGCAAGTTTAACACTTGAATCATGAAATCATTCAAAACATATTTGCACCCATTATTATGACAGCGCTCATTTGGAAAGGTACCATTAATGATACTGTAAATACTATCAAGTACTGACAGTACAGAAATTTCTGATACAGGTTGTGACAAACATTAATGCTGATATCGGACACACTGGGGGGATGCAAATGGTTGCACATGCATACATGGACGCATATGCTCTAATGGTCACCAGCAATGTCGTGCATTGTACGCCTCTAAAGTGGAACCCAGAAGCACACTTCAGTGGTGGTAGTTCAAGGATATCTAAATAATAAAAATGAGTACCGGAATTTTAATCTTAGTAAAATGGTTGCTTACGAAAGAGGTCCCAAAATCAGTTCAAAAAGGGGGAGCGTTCCCTCTGTGCTCCACTCGTGACAGTGCGGGCACATCTTGGCATGAAATGACAGCTTGTGGCAGGCAGAGGGGTTATTAGAGTTGGATGTCAAAACTTTGTCTTTGCTCTTGGCTGTTTTTGGTTTGTATGCATTCCCAATCTGTGTGCCATAACTTGTGAATTGGTAGAGGTATGTAAATGACAAGGTCCTGATTGCTGCTTCCTCTTTGTCTTCAACCACCGATGAACACTGAGGTTCAATTCAGGGTCACTGGCAACATTGTAAACAAATCTACAGAGAAGTATATTTCAAAAGGAATTCCTGTTTTAAATGAACCAGACAACTCAGTGATGTCAATTCAACCTTCTTAGTTGAATATCACTTGTTAATTGGTATAGCTACTTAGTACTACACATTAAACATAGAAACTGCAGGACAAACCAGATTAGGTTTTCTGAAAAAAGAAAGGGGCTTTAAATGTTACCGTAAATGAATTACTTTCCAACAGACATTCAGAAGATGACTGTTGTTTTTTTTTTTCCTGTTACATTATTTTGCTGTGTTGGTCAATTTATAATCTAATCAAAACTTTTGGGGTTAAAAACACAACATCTGCCTGTCGTTTCAGGCATTTTCCAATACAGTTGTTTTTACAAAACTCATCCTCCTCATCTGACTAAGCCAAATGAATAGGGGGTCAAAACGGCCCACTGTCTGCACACATAGACACACATGTGCTCTCTCTCTCACACACACACAAACACACACACATGCACAAATAAGATTAACTGTTCTAGCTTTTAAATGGCTGATTACATTAAGTTGTAGTCCTATGCTGTGTTTTAGTGAGACTAGGAACTTGGGTTGAGAAAAATATCCCACAAGACACAGTATACAGGTACACTATACACTGTATATTGTCACTGTATATTGCCACAACATAAAGCAGACAGCAACTACTGTTATTATTTGTCAAGAAATTACTTCTGTTTGAACTGTTATGGTCACAGGTCATGGGCACCCAGTTGGGGTTGAAGTTACACTGCAGCAAGGAACTATATCCTCTCTTTCTCAAAAAGTTTGTTAATAATATACTTCAAATCAGTTAACAGTTCTGTCCTGTGGACAGGTCGAAGACAAAACACAGAAAAGTTCAAACAATTTCATTATTTCAATCATTGTGTAATAACAACTTGTACTGATTTCTACTAAGTGGATCACAGAATGGAAAGATGTTAGGTATGCGTGTGTGGGTGTATGATTGTGTGTGAACACAACAAAGGAACAAATAATTGCCATCAAAGAAAATGCATATTGCAGATACAAAACTAATCAAAAACAATTTAATTAATGTAACACGATAGAACTGGACATGTAAAGCAGAAGGAAGACCCAGGAGCATCTAAGGTATACTCACTCCTCCATTTAACCTCCTTTCCTCATATTGCATCTACTCTGCTTCTTTTCTGTAAAGCTATTGCTATTATTTTGCTATCTA
>CAAKHG010016550.1:0-14641 GCA_901007715.1 Dactylopterus volitans | reverse complement strand
TTGAGAGTGATTCAGCAGAAAGCACACACACACACACACACACACACACACACACACACACACACTCCTCCAACCCCTCCACCGTCTTTCAGCGTCCTCCATGTTCCATGTTCCATGTTCATCTTCATCAGAGACTCAGTGACCCCAGCACATGAAGTTCGTGTCTACACGGGCGAATCAAAGTTGTGCTCAAGAACTTCAATAAAAGCTAATCATTTTAAAGAGAAACTGCTTCTTGACTGGATGGTTTGCGGTTCCGCGTGAGGCTCACTCATCAGATGTTCCACTGATGGCGGACGGTGCTGCCGGGCAGCGTCCGGCCGGCTCGTGTTGATTGGTGATTTCCCCGCCGCCGTTACGTCGTCCTCCGCCTGCCTGCACTTGCCCGTCATTACGCTGCACTCGAGCTGCCGTTGATTGTGAGAGTGCAGCAGGTGGCCGGGGAGGATTTGCGGGAGAGGCCATCTTTGCTGATTAGACTAATTGCTCTGGCTGGAGGATCCTCGTCTGTGGAAACGTCCTCCTGTCCTCCACCTTCTGAAGACCTCCTGTCCACTGAATTTGACCTGCGTGTCTCCCTGTTATGACGACGAGTCACACACGGGCGCTTACATCCGGGCGCTCATACACGGGCGCTTACACACACGGGCACTTACACACACGGGCGCTCATACGGGCGCTCATACGGGCGCTCATACGGGCGCTTACACACATGGGCGCTCATACGAGCGCTCACACACACGGGAGTTCACACACGGGTACTCATACAGGCGCTTACACACACAGGCGCTGATACGGGCGCTGATACGGGCGCTCATACGGGCGCTTACACACATGGGCGCTCATAAGGGTGCTCACACACACAGGTGCTCATACGGGCGCTTACACACACGGGCGCTCATACGAGCGCTCACACACACGGGAGTTCACACATGGGCACTCATATGGGCGCTTACACACACGGGCGCTCATACAGGCGCTTACACACACGGGCACTTACACACACGGGCGGTTACACACATGGGCGCTCATACGGGTGCTCACACACACAGGTGCTCATACGGGCGCTTACACACACGGGCGCTCATACGGGTGTTTACACACACGGGCGCTCATACAAGCGCTCACACACACGGGAGTTCACACATGGGCGCTCATACGGGCGCTTACACACAGGGGCGCTCATACAGGCGCTTACACACACGGGCACTTACACACACGGGCGCTCATACGGGCGCTTACACACACGGGAGTTCACACACGGGCACTCATACAGGCGCTTAAACACACACAGGCGCTCATACAGGCGCTTACACACACAGTCGCTCATACGGGCACTCACACACACGGGCGCTCATACGGGTGTTTACACACACGGGTGCTTATATGAGCGCTCACACACACGGGAGTTCACACACGGGCACTCATACGGGCGCTTACACACATGGGCGCTCATACAGGCGCTTACGCACACGGGCGCTCATACGGGCGCTCATACACTCGGGTGCTCAAACACACGGTCGTGTTTGACCTCCCAGGTTTGTCAAATATTTTACCTGAGCAAAGTTGACAGATGAAGGACATGAAAACATCCAGGAACGAAAGAAATAATCTGGCCTCATCATTTAAATTCAACCAAATGTGTCGGTGAAGAGGGAACCTCCACTGCTGTGTAGAACCGCCACTGCTGTGTAAAACCGCCACTGCTGTGCAGAACCACCACTGCTGTGTAGGACCGCCACTGCTGTGTAGAACCGCCAGTTACAGTAACGCGGCGCGTTTTATTGTCAGTAACGGTAACAGCCTTGTAACCATGGAGACAGTAACAATTTTGATTACTTGTTACTTAAAAAAAAAAAAGTAACACCACGAGTAACGCTGTTTATTTGTAACGTCCTTATTACAACACTAGTCGGTTCTACTCTGACGGCCTTCATGTTTCTGGTTGATCTCATTCGCATCCGTAACTTTCAGTGTGTCACGGTGGCTAACGGCTAACAGTTCCACTGAGTGTGCCACAGTTGCTAACGGCTATCAGCTCCACTCAGTGTGTCACAGTTGCTAACGGCTAACAGTTCCACTGAGCGACCAGCAGCAGGTCAGAAGGATCTCACCTCCATCGATGTCCTGGATCGTTTTGCCTCTGCCGGTTTGTCTGAACCGCAGTTGTCAGCTGTCTTGTCGTGTTTTGCTCTGCTACATCGGCTCCATTAGCTCAAGATTTGAATTTCACAACAGGCATTTAAGTGGGACGGAAGAGGGAGGTTTCCTGTTGGGTCTTTAATAGCAACTCTGAGGTTGATGTTAATGTGAAAGCTGCTGGTAGATTTGACTGAGTCTTCAGCCGGTGTCACATTCTGGAGACGCACGCGCACGCACACGCGCGCATATACACACACACACACACACACACACACACACACACACACACACACACTGAGAGCACAGCACACTGATGCATGTAAGGAGCGATGATTTGGTCCATTTTTGCTCGACCAGCAGCAGTGGAATCGGGCCGCCGCTGATTCATTTGCAGCAGAGTAATTTCAGTTCAATCATAAACACAGTTGCAGGTAATAACTGACGATCATTTATGTCAGTTACGCTGGTAATTCAGTAAATGTCAATCATAGCACTTGTAATTGGGTTTCAGCGTCGACATAGATTCAACACTTTTGCCTGACTTCATTTAAAGGGTTAGTCTGATTTGCTGGTATTTACCCTTATATTATGGTACCTGCGGTTACTATGATGTCATGGTTATGGTGACTGGCTAATGTAATGTTATGGTATCTGTGGTTACTATGATGTCATGGTTATGGTGACTGGCTAATGTAATGTTATGGTATCTGTGGTTACTATGATGTCATGGTTATGGTGACTGGCTAATTTAATGTTATGGTAACTGTGGTTACTATGATGTCATGTTATGGTAACTAAGGTTACTATGATGTAATGGTTATGGTATCTGTGGTTACTATGATGTCATGGTTATGGTAACCGATTACTATAACTTTATGGTTAGCTAACATTGGTTATTTTGATGTTATGTTATGTTAACTATGATTACTTTGCTGTTATGGTTATGGAAAATGTGGTTACTATGATGTCATGGTTATGTAACTGTGGTTACTATGATGTAATGGTTATGGTAACTGGTTACTATGATGTTATGGTTATGGCAACAGTGGTTACTATGATGTTATGTTATGGCAACTATGATAACTTTGCTGTCATGGTTATGGTAACTGTGGTTACTATGATATCATGATTATGGAAACAAGGTCACTATGATGTTGTCATGGTCCCCATGATGTTATGGCCAGCCATGTCCCGTACCTTATGGTGCTATGGTGATGGTAATCATTGTTACGATGGTGTCAGGTGATGTAACCATGGTTACTATAATGGCATGATGGGGTGGTGATATTTACGTACCTTTCCCACATACTGTGGTTCGGAGCCCATGTACTCTTCCAGGACAAAGAACTGGTTCCACACCCACCCTCTCTTGATTCGCTGAGCCCTGGACCTCCCATGTCTTATTCGCTCCTCTGTGGATGTCACCTCCCCGAATCGCGTCCTCGCAGTCTCACTTCCTGTCTGTCCTCTGGCTGACATCGGCCTGCATTTAGTTCTGCCCTGCGACTGAGCATGCAGGCAGATCTGGGAACTGTAGTCCAACAGGAGACAGAAGCCCACCAGGAATACAGTGACATATTCCCTTGTGATCATCAGGGAGTGTTGCGGTTAAAAGACAATTTAAAAAAGCCTTTGAAAAGTTCGGATGGTTGGTTATTTCCAGGTTGGAGATGCATCCAAATCGGGATCTGGCCTGCTGGTACGCATTGAGGAGTTCCACGGTGGTCCAAGTCAACGGTCCAAGTCAGCGCACTGTCCTCGCAGAAGAGCGAGCCTCGGTAAACGGCATTCTAGTCCACCGAAGTGTGGGGAGTCAAAAAGCTTCGGGGGGCGACCACCTCGTCTTCCTTTCAGATGTCTTCTGTCAGTCACCTGGAGAGAAAGACACAGTAAGGTCAGACACTCAGCTGGGGTGTGTAATCAGGCGTTTCAACGTGATTTTCACATCAATATATTTGCCTTATTAACCCCCAGGTGCATTAGTGGGTCAAAAATGAGCCGGTGAGGTTGTTGTCTTCGTGATGAACAGTTGTTATCGTTTCATATTCCAGGTATTACTCAAAAAACATGTTTTTTTAATATGATGCCATTTCAAATTTTAATTTATCTTTTATGCATTTTAAGAAATTTTAGTTTTTGTATGACTACCAAGCTTCTATAAGTGGGTCAAAAATGACCCATATTAGAACCAATGTGTTTTTGTGCCATTTTTGTCAAGAATAATAATTTATGTTGTGTTCTGCTAACATTTTTCTGTCGCTGTGTTCCATGCAATCAGTTCTCTTTGTTTTCAGTTATTGTTGTTAGAAAATGTTTGAATGTGTTGAAATCATTCTTGTGTGTACAATACAAAACACAACATAGATGATTGTTCTTAAGAAAAATGACAGAAATGGCGCAAAAATGCATTGATTCTAATGCGGGTCATTTTTTGACCCACTTATGGGAGCCTGCAGGGTCCAATCAGTCAGGCATCTGAGGGTCAAACACACACACGACTGATGCCGCAGCAGCGTCCATCATGTTTGGAACCGGCGCCCATCGCCGAGGCGTTAATGTCACTCGCTCCCCTTCATTAACACATTTCCCATCATTCATGAGGAAATCCTCCTCTGTCACGACTGAGATTTTTGCGAGCAACCCGTGATTTTGTCACCGTAAGTTTGGGGGTTGGGGGGGTGGGGTTGGGGGTGGGGGCTGTTGTTGTTGGGTTGTCAGACCTCGTGAAATTGTACTACAGGTCCAAAAACCAGAAGAGAGGAAGATTCCTCAGGAACAGCGTGGAACGCCGCGGGAGGGACAAGCTGGGCTGAGTCGATATCCACATGGGGCGAAGGTGAAGAAGAGAAATCGGGGTCAGGCCAGAGAACCAGAGAAAAATTGTGATGAAAATGACAAAAGAAGGAGAGCCAAGCTGGAATAAAAAAACATCTGCGCGCATCCAAACAGACTCTCTCTTTCCTCTCACTGTTAACAAATTCATGGGACTCGATGTTCTGGAGGTTGTTAAGAATTCATGTAAATGGCTGAAGGAGACGGTCGGACGCGGCTGGAGGTCTCCACGCTGGAGACGTCGGCGGACGGCGAAGCAGCAAGGCGAGAAACGCCGGCGACGGCAGGCGAAGCCACGTCAAAGATGCTGATTCTGATTCTAATCTTGATGGACGGGGATTCCCATTGGCTGGCAGAAGGGAACGGTTCCTGCGACTGGCCTCGGAGTCATTGTTGCATGACTAAATAACAAGTCACCTTTAAGTATTAAACATGCACCTGCTCTCCGGCAGCGCTGCAAACGCGGGCGGGTCATGTGACGGCAGAGGCGAGGAGCCCGCTGACCTGAGGGACCTCTGTCGTGGCAGAGCGGAACATCAGCCAAGGACCGGGGCTCTTAAATCAGAGCCGGGCTCCAATTAGAGACCAGCTTTGGCGCACCAGGGTTGGCAGCGCGGTGGATTACCGACAAAGTCCGTCCACGTGCGGGGCGGCTGTTTGCTTATGCAGGGTTCCAGGTTACGTAAGGCAGTTTGACTGGGGAAGGTTCTTGGTCAGCGTTCCAGAGAGAGAGAACGTTCGACCAGGGCGGTGGTGAGACGACAGGTGTGGAGGTTCTGCACATAAAAAACACAAATACACGGGATCAGGCTGGACTAGACCAGTGGTTCTCAACTAGTGAGTTGCGACCTAAAAGTGGGTCACGTTCCTTTGCCTGGGCATAAAAATAAAACAGTTAAGAAAAAAAAATCATGTGCTTTTATTTTGAAGGAGCAGCGTTTTAAATGCAGCGTCTGTTCACACTCCATAACAGCAGGGGGCAGTAAGGCCCCTGTAATGCTGACTGACAGCCGCCGTCTGTCAAAGTTTGTCTTTCGTGACGCGAAGCGAGCGGCGAGACGCAAACGCGACGGCGCCGACGTGAGATGCCAACAAAGTAGTTGGACTTTTTTTTTTTTGTTTTTTTTAATTTCATGTCTGTGCATGAGCGCTCAGTTCGGTCTGTTAAAAAAGTGGCTGAATTATGAATGTTGTAACAGCTTCACGGTCAGCGGCTCACTAAGTGCTACTGATCAGATATTATTCACGCAGGGCTGCGCAGCGTGGATCTGCTGATGCTACAGTTACTTTAATATTCTCCGAACCTCGCGATGTTTTATTTTTTTGTGGCTCTAATCAAAATGCAGCTAACTGAGTGCAGAAGGCAACGGTTCGCTCTCTCGGGTCGCCGCCTGCTGGTCGTTTTTGTTTATCATTAAACCTTTTTTTAATTTTTTTTGATGAGTGCTCGTGCCGGTGTGCTGTGAAGTCCTGTAATAAAACTGCGCCGTCTTTTCATTCAGCGCATTTGAGACGTTGAAAATTTTCCCATTAAGGGGCGACGGCGGGTCCCAAAGCCGGATCGGCTGGGAACCGCTTGCCTTGGACCGTGCAGGGTCCGCGCGAGTCCATTACAATTTCTGCTCAGTCGGCAGATGCTGCTTCCAGGCTAGCGCTAACCCTGGATGCATACGAGATTAGCAAGAATTAGTATTCATGGCTGGCGAATGTCAAAGTAGAAGGTACTTTTTTTTCGCTTTGGAGCCGTTAATCTGTGATTTATAAAAAAACTTTTCGACACAGCAACCATGTGGATTCGTGGACAGTTCATGCAAATGTCGCCTGATTGGAGATCTGCACACTCAAAACTTTACCGCTAACTGCTCAGCTGGTTGCTTTAGCAAGCTAATCAGCGTAGTAGCCGAACAATAAAGGTGCCAAATCTGACGTAAGAATCCATCCAGCCGCCTGTCTGTCTGTCTCGGATGGGCGGCGATTTGATGGCGCGGACGCGTCCTCCAATCATGGCGGCATGTTTCGGCGCCGACCAAGTTGAGGGGGGGGAAGGGTTGCGCGTCGTCCATCTTTGCGCACGGTCAATGTCACGATGTCATCGTGCCTGGCTGCTCCTGAGCCTCGGATACCTGCTGAGCGCTGGCGTGAGGAGCGCCGCTGCTTTCGGGAACCCACATTGTTCTCCGGGTCATGAGGGACATTTCAGCGCCGCGCCGCCGCCGCCGCCGCCGCCGCCACACGACCACGCCGTCACGGATCAGCGCCTCCTCGGCAGGGAGGCTCCTCAGCGAGTGTGTGTGTGCGTGCGCGTGCGTGCGTGTGTGTGTGTGTGTGTGTGTGTGTGTGCTACTCCAGTCAGCCATGTAACCTGGAGTGTCACTGAGTAATTCAATAATATTTCAATAGTTACGACAGTGTTTTCTGACCTTAAACGCTCAAGTATGTTAAACTTCAGGCGTCAACACTGTGACATAATACTCCCCACGGCTCCCTCACGCAGCTTTAACTCTTCTGGCAGGTGATGATGATGATGATGATGATGATGATGATGACGATGATTTTGTTCACCAAAGATTCATCAGCCTTTGAAAATCGTCATCAATTAAAGTTACATCTGCTAAAAGCTGCGGATTTTTATGGTATCTGGTGACAGTAGAAACACACACCCATCAGCCATAAGATTACGACCACCGCGTGTCCACCATAGAGTATAATACAACCCATCAGCCATAAGATTACGACCACCGCGTGTCCACCATAGAGTATAATACAACACATCAGCCATAAGATTACAACCACCGCGTGTCCACCATAGAGTATAATACAACAGCCCTGCAATCAGTTCTCCCTTCAGGAGGAGTTTTACATTGCTTTTCTTTATTTTTAGGTATTTTTTGTAATTTCTAGAGGGACAAAAATACTTGAATAATATATCCGATTGAGATTGATTCATTTTTAACAAAATTCTCGCATGAAAAAAAATGCAAAATTGAGCAATGGAAAAATTCAGCTGTAATAAAACGCAGCTGCATAAAAGCGGATCTCTGCTCCTCGCTGGGTAATTTATGTCCTTTATGTCCATATATATTTAGTAAGATTTGGATTTTTTTTTTTTTTTTGCGGCGCAGCACATTAATCCCCCAAACCTACGCCGACATCATCAGGTTTATTTCACCTTTCACGTTCACGTTTAAGAGCGAGGCGAGGTTTGTAGAAGAAGCTCCCTCATTGGTCAAAAGTTAGATGTCGCGTACGCGGCCTCGTCACACGATTCGCATTAATCGATGCAGGAAAATGACGCCGCTTGAAAATGAGGCGCAGCCGCGGCTGGAAAACGATGTGTGGATGAACTCGGGTTTTGTTCTTCGTAAATCAACTTGATTTTAAGTGGAACTCTCTCCTGGACCTGCGCCGTGTTCCTTAAATCAGTGAGATTACGTGTAGTTCTAATGTCGGCTGCATTGCAAGAATGTAATTTACAGAGTCCATCGGCTCTGTTACTCGAGACGGCACAAACACACACCAACTCATGTGGAGGTTTGGGTGACGGTTCTGGAACAGTAGAATGCCTTGAAATGTGTGTGTGTGTGCGTGTGCGTGTGTGTGTGTGTGTGTGTGGTAGTAGCTGGCTTATCTAGACCCAGTTCCTCTGCGGTGATCTTTAAAGGCCCAGACAGCGTCACAGTGATTCAGCCTCAGCAGTTTGCCACCAGGCCAAAGCAGCAATTTATAACTTTTTTTTTTAACAAAATGTGTGTGTGTGTGTGTGTGTGTGTGTGTGTGTGTGTGTGTGTGTGTGTGTGTGTGTGTGTGTGTGTGTGTGTGTGGTTGTCAGTAAAAAAGACACATTGCAGATGCTTTCAAGAATGTGCAGATTCCCTTCCCCTCCGTCCTGCAGCAGCAGACAGTGGCGCAGGAGTCACTGCCGACTGGTGGAGGACGTTTCCGGACCCTCCCGGTCTGCTCCGCCCCCCCCTCCCGTGACACCTTATGTAAACACATGGCCATCGCCATGGTGATGATCTGGGTGGCTTTGTTTGTGTCTCAGTAAATGCTTTTAACAAAGTTACAGGACAACAGCGATGGGAATAACGGCGTTACAAATAAACGGCGTTACCAACGGCGTTAATTTTTTTCAGTAACAAGTAATCAAAATAGTTACCGTTTCCATGGTTACAGCATCGCTACTGTTACAGACGATAAAATGCGGCGCGTTACTGTAACTAAACTCGTCGGGGCCGTTTTCATCCGAGTGATCCGAGCAGGCTCTCTCAGCCACGGAGGAGGATGAACACGCCGTCACCGCCGGATGTGACGCAGCGAGCAGAGAAGCCGCTGCAAACCTCAGCCAACCAGTGCAAACACACACACACACACACACACACACACCCATGAAGGATGAGGGCGGCAGGCTGCCAGAGGCGGGTGACCGCGGCCGACCTTCGGTGAGAAACACCCGGCTCCTCCAGCCCAGAGGACCATCAGCCAGGCCAATCAGGAGGGGAAGAGGAAGTAGAAGAAGAAGAAGGAAAAGAAGGTTGACCTTCTCCAAAAAATTAGACCTGTGGCTAATGCTGGACGGGAACCCCCCACCAACACCACCTCCCACGTTCCTCCGTCAGCAAGAACTGATTTTTAAAGAAAATGGCTGGAGCAACTGGGAACTGGAGGATCCAGATCGCCCACAAGTCCTTGTGAACATTTTGAGACATTCACGGGGCGTCGGGAGGCGAGAGTGGCTGCTCTTAGACGTCCCTGTCTAGCTTCTGTTTAACTCTTCATTTCTTGTCAGGAATGTTTATATATATATACTTTTTCTTTTGGCATAAAGATTATTTAAACGCTGCCCTCAGCCGAACTTCTGTCTCACCGCATGAAAAATGGAAGCCAGAGCAGTCGCAGTGTGACCAGCCAAAGTTTGAGGGCAGTCTCTCAGCTGAAGTCCTAAACAGTTGCCGCGGCAACCGGTGGCTGCAGCTCAAAACCGATTGATATCAGTCAATTAGTGTTCTAAATAAAAATGGCTGAGTTGTATATCCAGTCGTTTTATAGCCTTTTTTTTTTAAAACTCCAGGATCATTGAGCGAACAAAAAGCTGAAGGCGTCTCCATGGAGATGGACCGCAGACAGCCTGCGGCCGCACGTCCACGGCGGCTTGTCTAACTGCACAGTTCATTGCCACTATTTGGTAAAAAAAACGAGTTTAAACGCCAACCAAAACAAAAAAAAAAAGTAAAACGTAACCGTAACGACTGCAGGATGTTTTCAACGAGCCACCATGGCAACACGAGTCCCCGGAGCACCGGGGCAGCCCGCTAACGCCGCTACACCGCCAAACATTGCGACCTCTGAAGGTTCCGCACTTTCAGGACTGAGATGGGCAATGCCGGCAGCACCATGGTCGCACGTGCGACCACGTTCTCCGCTACGGTGGGAACAACATTCACAGAGATCAGAACAGTTGGGGGCGCAGGGGACCGGTTCCTGCTTAAAGTGACGCGGCGCCGGACGGATTTGAATGGGACCTGATCGTAATCCAACATGGCGGGTTTGTGGTTGAAAACAGCAGAATGTAAAATTCAGAGAAAAATATTCCAAAAAAAAACAAAAAAAAGGGAGCGAGAAATATCAGCACTGCCGCCGTTGACGTGGAACCGGGCCCTCCTGGCAACTCTGGTGATGTGGTGATGTAACTGAGTTCATCCCCGAGGGTTCGGGCCGTTTCCCCCCGTTTGCTGATGTTCCACATGGTTTCACCCCAAATGTGCCTCTGTTGAGATTTTCATGCTACAGGATCCGAACGGGAAGCGTGCGAGCAGGCCGGGATGAGGGGAATTTACGGTCGCCGTGGTTACATGGAAGCGTCACATTATGATGAAATGGGAACAGGCAGCCATGAGTGGGGCCCCGCTGGTGCGATGATGATGGACATCGGCCGGACAGGAAAACGTCCATCACCACGTTCTAATGTAGCGCGGAAATAATAGGTGTAAAATAGCTTGTTTTAGCTCAGCAGCTAAACAATAAATATAAGAATGATGATGATGATGATGATGATGATGGTAGTTGAAGAACTTGAACTAGACCTGGATCTGGAACTAGAATAAGAGGAAGACCAGGAGAGGAACGAGAACTTGAAGGAGAGCTAGAACGAGAAATAGAACTCGAGGAACATCAAGAAAAACTAAAACAACAACAAGAACAATTAGAACAAGAAAAGGAATAACTAGTACTAGAATAAGTAGAACAAGAAGAACAAGCAGCAGAACTAGAACAAAGCCTAGAACAAGTAGATGAACTGCTTCTAGAAGAACTAGAAGCAGAAGAACTAGAATTATAAGTAATAGAACAAGAAGAAGCACTAGAACAAAAGGTGGAACTAGAAAAAGAACAAGAAAAAACTCAAAGAAGGAAGACCTGGTACTAGAAGATCTTGAACAAGAGGAAAAAACAAGAACAAGAAGAAGAGCTAGAACAAGCAGTAGAACTGGAAGCCGGAGACCTGGAACAGGTAGATGAACTACTTCTAGAAAAATGAGAACAAGAGGAAGAACTAGAATTAGAAGTACTTGAACAAGAAGAAGCACTAGAACCTAAAGTAGAACTAGAAGAAGAACCAGAAAAAAACCCAAAGAAGAAGAAGGAAGAAGACCTAGTACAAGATAACTTTGAACAAAAGGAAGAACTAGAATGAGAAGAGAGAAGCTAGAACAAGAAGCAGAACTAGAAGAAGAACAAGAAGAATTAGAACAAGAATTGGTACAAGGAGAATAACTAGAACAAGGAGGCCAAGAGGTGGAACTAGAAGAACAAGACAAAAAGAAAAACAGGAAAAAGATGATCAAGAATAACAATTTTAAAAACTAGATTTTTTTTAACTTCCCTGTATCCTGATCCAGATCTCACCCAACATGGAATTACTTGTTCCTGAGGTGGAACCCTCACCATGAAAACATGAACGAGTAATTTCACAGCTTTCCGAGTGTTCCTGCCAACAGACGAGCCAACATGGACGAAAACATGAAAAATGGTGGAAGTAATTTTAACTCATAATTAACGAACACTCACGATAATCACAACAATGATGAAAGGCAGCAGCAGAGGTTTTCGGTCTTCATCTTCGTCTTCGTCCTGAAGCTTCAATCACCCGAACCCGATATGAAACTTTTTCACACAGATTTGACAACCTAACTGAACCGCTAGCGGCCGATAAAGAACTGCGACGTGAGTTGTGTAGTTCTGCTTTTTCACCCGCGGAACATCAACAGGGGGAACGATAGGTGATGAAAGCGTGCGCTAATTGGTCTATTTAGCACCTGGTTTGGTTCTACGCGTTAGCTAATGCGGCACCAGCGAGAAAAAAAAAAAGTGCAAAACGTTAGCATCGACTGCTATTAGCGTTGAAAAAAAATGCAGTCAAAACGGCGGTTCTCCTCCCGTCTGGGTTTTCACGCAGAGAAACGACGCTTGCTAACCGCTAACCGCTAAGCTGCAATCGCTCACGGAGGGATCGGCGAAGGAGGGAAAAGAAGTCCTGCGAGGCTGGTCGTTATCAGGGAAGCTCTAAAGTCGAAAGGTTCCTCATCTCAGTGAATTAAACCGATAATAAAGACGATAAAGTGGCTGAGGCAGAACGGCGGGAGGGAGGGGGGAGGGAGGAGGACGGGAGAGCGGGAGAGAAGGTGGGAGCGGGGAGGGGGGGCAGGTGCAAATCCCAGAATACCCAGAAGTCATCAATCTTCCACTGAGGTGGAACAACTCAGGAACTCTCCACGCTGCCGGAGCGCTCCCTCCCTTTCACCGGCATCCATCAGCAGCCTGCGTCGCCACGGCGATGCGAGGAGCGCTGGCGCGCGAGCGCTGCGGGCGGAGATGGATCCCGTTTTTGTTCACAGTTTGCAACCTTTGCTTAAAATTGAGTTGTGTGGCCTCGCAGGAGCCGTGACAGGTCGCAATTAAAGCCGGCCAGAGGAAACAAAAAAATAGAGAAATAATTCCGGCCCGTCTATGACTCAGACGGCAGGAACTCGCCGGAGGATTCAAGCCTCGGCAAAAATAAAATAAATTAAAAAAAAAAATAGCGACCTTGTGGTCAGCGGAGAGCGAGAGGTGTCGCCTTCACACGGGAACCCAACAATCGCAGAGCTCGAGTGAGGGAAAAAGCCGCTGAGAGACGCCGACCATAACGCACACCCACCCTCCGCCGAAGGAGCAGCTGCAGACGTAGAATAATACGCCTTTTTAATTTGTTTTTCTTTTACTCCTCTGACATCTCCTCTACGCCTTCAAATCTCAACAAATGTCTGCTCAGTCTCCCAAACAGTCGGCGACCGGAGCTGCTCGGTGGGGAATTGGGTTCACGCGCCCGCTGGAAAACTCGGCGCCCGGGTGAGAACGCGGCCGAGGGGAGCCGGTGTTTATTGTACATCTTTAGCTGCGGCTGCAGCTTCAAAATAAAAGCTTTCAGCCGAGCAAGAATGCAAAGTTTGTTTTGAGGTCACGGGAGAGGCGGCTCTTAACGAGCGAGGGGGGGCTTCAAAGAGGCTCCCAAATGAAGATCTGCAGGTTTTTCAGGCTGCTGCTTGAGCTAGCGTTCCCTGCCGGGCGGGAACCGGAACCCGCAGGATTCCGGAACCAGGACCAATCAGAGGTACAACTGCAGTGTCACGGAGCGACTGCAGGTGGCATCAGTCTCGCTGAAGGAGCAGCGCACCGATCAGCCGTGACGTTGCGACCGCCGCGTGTTCACCATCGTGAGTGAGACGCCGCAGTTCAGCAGCGTCACAAACTGAATTTTGAATCGCTCAATTAGCATTTTTGCTGTGTAACTCTTGCTAAAAAAATGTCACCTGAATCAATCTCAATCGCATCTATAATTCAGGTATTTGTGTCCCACCGAGGTACTTTCACTAGAAATTACTCAAATACTTAATATTTGAGTGACCAAAACTATCCCACTCTTATGACCAGAATATTAGGGACCCCTCCCGGTGTAACCCAGCACAGTCCAGCAGCGTCACAAACTACAGTCCCAATAACATTCAAACATGTCAACACCTCTCTCACACACATTCAATCACAATCCAACATAAAACTCCTCCTGAAGGGAGAACTGATTGCAGGGCTGTTGTATTATACTCTATGGTGGACACGCGGTGGTCGTAATCTTATGGCTGATGTGTTGTATTATACTCTATGGTGGACACGCGCTGGTCGTAATCTTATGGCTGATGTGTTGTATTATACTCTATGGTGGACACGCGGGGGTCGTAATCTTATGGCTGATGTGTTGTATTATACTCTATGGTGGACACGCGGTGGTCGTAATCTTATGGCTGATGTGTTGTATTATACTCTATGGTGGACACGCGGTGGTCGTAATCTTATGGCTGATGTGTTGTATTATACTCTATGGTGGACACGCGCTGGTCGTAATCTTATGGCTGATGTGTTGTATTATACTCTATGGTGGACACGCGGTGGTCGTAATCTTATGGCTAATGGCTGAACAATAACCCAATGCTGAGAAAGTGCACCAGTACAATCATGTATGAAAACTGAAAGTCACATGCAACAACATCAGTCCACCTCCAAACCAAACAGCCAGACCAGCAGGGGTGCGTGGGGGTTTGAGGGAGGGGGGGTCAGGGTCAGAGGTCACACAAGCACTTTT
>CAAKHG010016549.1:0-15461 GCA_901007715.1 Dactylopterus volitans | reverse complement strand
GGGGGGGGGGGGGGGGTGGGGGGGGGGGGGGGGGGGTGGGGGGGGGGGGGGGGGGGGGGGGGGGGGGGGGGGGGGGGGGGGGGGGGGGGGGGGGTTGGGGGGGGGGGGGGGGGTGGGGGGGGGGGGGGGAGGGGGGGGGGGGGTGGGGGGGGGCTCTCATGACCGAGTGACTGGTACAGTGATGCGCTCAGACCGTCGCTCATCCGTCGGCTGCTGCTCATCTGGCTGCTGCTGTCAACCGGTTTCAATGCGAAAGAACAATGGCAACTTGTCCGGAGAGCCTGAACCCCCCCCCTGCCCCCACAGACTGGAACGCATCCCGCGACATGTGCGCTTACACCCGTGTTACACATACACACACACACACTCACTCAGTCACTCACTCAGCAGGACAGGATCAGAAATGTCATTCTGCGCAAAGGTCAACCAAATGCTTCTCAATCGACCGGACCCGTTTAAATAAAGGTTAGAACAAGAAAGAGTTGATAAAAATGGCGCCTCCCGGCAAATTCTTAATTCCACTTTTGTTAAAATGCTTTCATGCTGACAGTTTAAACGCAAGAAATCTGACACTGCATCAGCGGCCTTCTAAATATATAATTTTGATGATTAGCCATTTTCCTTGATTTTCTTTATTAAATTATTCAGTCCTAATTCATCTTCCTCCTTGTTCTTTCTTTCAAATTTCATAATTTAAATGAAATTTCGTATTTTTTTTATAGGCCATCTTTCAGGATCTGATTTTCTTGTATTAAATGATCGGCGAAGCAAATTTGGAGACGCCAAGTCGGCTTAAAAGAGCCAAACAAACAAAGCTGGGCGTCAGTTTTCTGGGCCGCGCGTTGACCCCGGCCTGCTGTCTGCCCCTGCAGGTGAAGCCGAAGGTCATCGAGCCTCTGGACTACGAGAACGTGCTCCTGCAGAGGAAGACCCAGATCATCAGCGATGTGCTGCGGGACATGCTGCAGTTCCCTCCGGACGACTTCCAGGTAAAACGCACGAGCGTGAAGCGGGATTTATATACGAAGACACTAATGAACTTTACCTGAACATGCCAGACACACCAATGCTGTGACACCCCAACAAAGATAATTAAATATCCAATCATTTTGGGCCATTTAACGCTCAAACAGGCTTTCAGTCAACCCATGAGCAGACGCGGTGCTCTCGGCCACCTGGTAGGTGGACGTCAAAGCCTTGAACTCTCCTTTTAGCTCCGCTTTGGTCTCCACCGGCACCTCCATGAAAACGTCTCAAGCTGCCGACGGTGCCGCTGTGTCAGCCAGCCCGTCGCCAGCTCCTGGTGTTTGGTGGGTCGCGCGCGAGAGAGAGATAAGCGAGACTGAAGGCTGCAGGACCAAAACAATGAGCTGAAAGAGGCTAAAAAGCTCCTCAGCCACAGCGAGAGAGAGAGAGAGATCATCGCTGCACTTTTTCTACAATTTTAAAATGGCAGATTCATTTTCACATACATATGTGGACCATGGCATCCCAGTCATAGAGAAATGTTAAAGCAATGTGTGTCATGTGGTAAAAAAAAAAAAAAAGTTAAAAAAAAAAAAAAGATGTAGGCAAAATCGTAGAAAAGACCAGCAAAGATAGAAACAAGTGCCGGGATGTCAAATCAGCGCAGCCACGACACAGGCTGGGGTTTAAATGTAATTACACTATTTTTTTGTGAATTTAAACTGCTTTATCCTCACTTGTCAAATCCTCTTCGAAGTGCACTTAACATACTTGTTAGACAACCAGCCACTGTGACCTTTCGGTGAGATATGACGCTTGTTTTAAGCACATTTTTTTGACTTATTCCTTTTTGCCCTCGTCCCACAAAAGGGTTTGTTGATTTGTTCTTTTGTACACATTTTTGAGGGATCTAATTTGGCACACTTGTCGAGAGCGGGAGAACACTCGGGAGAACACTCACGCGTATGGGCGAGAGATCGGCGCTCCTCTGAACTAACGCCACTTGTGCGCACTCGTTTTCAGCTTTAACGCTGCAACTTTCAAGTCGAGGCCGCGAATAAGAGGCGAGACGATGACGAGCGGTTTTTCATTTCAAGGTCGTCCGCAGTGCACAGCCATTAGCGGCCGGCCGGGGGCCCGCGCGTGTGTGTGTACATCCATCAGCCTAACCTGCCATATGTTTTTACGTCACCGGAGAAGGGGGGGGCGGGCGGTCGGGGCGCGGGCCGCCTCCACATGTGGATCTCGCATGTGAACGAGCGCGCCATCGACGGGCGTGCGCGCAAACACATGTGCGGCGCATGCAAAAGCGGGCGTGCGAGACGCAGCTGAGAGGGCTGAGTTATGGACGGGTTTCACGCATATTCGGAGAGAGAGAGAGAGAGAGAGGGAGAGCGAGCGAGAGGGATCCTCGATGTAGCTCTCAACTATAAAGTTTTACAGATCTTCATCGCGATCGGCGAAAACATGGCCGCCGCGGTCGCTTTCATCCGTCGGAGCCGCAGAGAAAGGCTTCCCGTTTCGGTCTCTAACCGCCCTTCCCAGATATCTCCACGGTGGAGAATTTAATGGCTGGCATCACCCCGTCTGCCCTGCAGCGCCGCTGCCTGTGGGAACCCGCCGCCGCGCTCAGTGGAGGCCTTCAAAGCCCCGGTTTAATGACTCTGAAAGGAATGCTGTTAATTGGCAGCCAGCAGGGCTTCTTTGCGACTGACGGACAGCAGTGTGCTTTGGTCACAGTGGCCCGCGAGTGATTGGTCGAATGGTCGCGCGACGTGTGTGGAATGGTTCTTTTTTTCTTCCTCCCCTTCTTCTTCTTCTTTTCTTTTCTTTAGTCCGATACATCATATTCTAAAGCTCGTGCTGGTGCGTGCAATTAAAAGAATGGTTTGACACACTGAGGAAAATGGACGCTGACGATGTCGCCGGAGCCAGCTGTTGGATAGCTTAGCCTAGCATACTGAATGGAATCGGGGGGGGGGGGGTTTGACGTCACGCATAAGGTGATGGAGCTGGCCCCCTGTTCCTGCCTTTGTAATGCCCTGAAGGTATTTCCTATGTGTTTATTATGCTTATTTTTAAAAATTCCATACAGCCAGAGAGGAACAATGTGGGCTTTTAAAGCAGCCAAAGCAAAAGCGCTCCAAGTGCTTTCATCACTCTCACTGATTTATAACACCGCTCTGACCCGTACATGGTGACTATATGACTACATGGCTACTAACTCGTCATTAAAAGCTAATTCGAGGGTGAACCGTGACAAACGAGGGCCGACTCTCCATGACCGTACATGCTTGCCAGCGTAGGAAGAGGAGATACGGGTGGGTTTTTTTTTTTTCTTTTTTCCTTGACAAAACTGGGTCAATGTGCCGCCGTTTCCGAGCCGTCTTTGTGGGGCGAGCAGCCGAGCAGAGCGCTGAATGGATGGCAGCCGTGCCGCTCGCAGGACTCGCCAGTCCAGCGGTCCTGATGCCCGAGGGCGCCTCCGGCTCCTTTAGTTCTGGGTTCTCGCTCTGGAACAGGGCCGGCAGGGTGGAGAATCAGGACTGGAAGCCATAGCGGTCTCTCCGCGGTGGTGATTTATCTCTCCAGAAAGCACCACCCTTCTGTCACCTCAGCTTATTACAGTACTTTTCTCATCCTTTTTTTTTTTTTTTTTTTAATAATGACGCTATTGATAAGCTCTGAGTCTTGTGACCTTATTCTAAATCGTGGGCCTTCACGCCGCCGCCGAGGGTTAGCGGGGCTCCTCCTCTTCACGAGTCACGCAAACACTTTGGGCGGCAGTGTCGGCGCCGCACGGGGCCGCCGCTCACTTCTGCACATGAGCGGTCAGCGAGTCACGGGCGGGCGGCACCCCGGCCGTGACTCGCTGCCCGTGCGCCACATCCGACCGGCTGAATGAATGACAAGAGGACTATTCGAGCACAGTAGGAAAAGGTAAAAGGAGCTCGGCCCCGGTCTCCCGTGTCCTCGGTGAGATCACATTTGATGTCTTGACCTCAAGTGATTCGTCAGTGCCGATATTCCTTCCCGATGAGGGCTTGAACGAGCACGTCCGAACGCACGTTTTCAAGAGTGGCTTCACGAGAGGTTGATGGAAATCGTTCAAGAAAAACGTCCCCTACTACCCGAGATGGTTTTGACCTTTATCAGAGACCTTTTTCATGCTTTACGGAGACAAAATATTAGGGACACTTCTCGGTATAAACCAGTAGAGCTCAACAGCATGATAAATTACAGTCCCGATAATAATCATTAAAATATGTCAACGCCTCTCTGGAACATCCAATAAAAACCCAACTCCTCCTGAAGGGAGAATTTATTGCTGTCGCTTCATATTCTGTGGTAAACATGCACGTTAGCGCTGATCACTGTACAGTGAGAGGAGACGGTTAGCTTAGCTTAGCATGAAGACGACGGACAGGGCTGTGTCTCTTTGCAAAGGCCATAAAAATCTGCCCGCATGCACCTCAAAACCTCATGGAATGACACTTAATTGCACTGGACAAGAGAACTAATTTTTTTTTAAAAATCAAAGTTTTAGCCTTACTTCGAAGCTTGGGGCGGCGATGTGAGGTCAGGAGGTCAGGAGATGTGGGGTCAGGCAGCCGGCCGAGCAGCAAGGAAAAGGAATAAGAGCACGCCCTGAAACATCAAGCCGCGCTCCAAAAATGTTAGCTTAGACAATCAGAGCCGACATCTGATACGTTTTGAGCATCTGGATGAATAACAAGGAACCATCAAACAGCCTCCACCACTCCCCCCTTCGTGAGGTGTTCCTGCACTGATCTCCATGAAGAACAACGAGAACCGACCTCATCAGCAAGCTCCCCTAAAATCAGGAGGAGCAGCGAAAACGTACACACCTGACGAGGGAAGCGTGTGTGCGCCGTGGGGGCCCCGGGCCCTGGGCCCCGCCCTGCAGCACCGCTCTTATCCCAGTCTGTTTTTCCGTGTCTCCCCTAGATCTCCACTCTGGTCCGCCAGGGCCGGACTCTGTTCTCCACCGTGCCCGAGACTGCCGAGAAAGAAGCGCACTCGCTGTTTGTCCAAGAGGTAAATCCAACACGCACCCGGACGCGGGCCGGCTCCGTCCACACCTCATCCCCTCCGCCGTTGCCAGAACCCCTGACCCCTCGGTTCTGTGTATGCCTTTATCCCCTTGTTTTGGAGCGCCGCCATGTTTCCTTCGCCTCAGACGCAGGTGTTCCACCTCCGTCTAGACGCCGCGAGCGCTTCCCACGGAGGGGCCGAGGAGGGGCCGCTCTCCGTTTGTTTATGGTCCGAGGGTGAAGCAGATCTGCTCGGGTTTCGCGGGGGAAAAGACGGCGCAAAAGGAGACGTTTACCTCGAGCAATTTGGAGGGGGGAAGCGATTCGGCGCATGTCCGAGATGTTGCCGTTAGCCTCTGAGTGAACTGTGAGGGATTTGTGGGCCACCCCCTCCCCCTGACCCCCCCGCCCTCGCACGCTTCCTGACAGCGCGGCGGATCGGCCACAGATGGAGTGCGCGGTTGACCCGCGGTTCACGTCACGCCGTCTCGGAGGAGCGCTGCGCCGCGAGCTGGCCCGGGCGCGGCCTGATAGAGGCTGATAGGGGAGGGTCCCTGGTGGACGCCGCCGCTTACATCATAAGCGCAACCTGGAGCAGCTGTGCAGATGCAGACGTTGAACTCCTTTTTATTTTGCAATCCATCTTTTGCACTTTTGGCAGACGCCCCTTTGCCCCCCTCCTGAATTAGCCAAACCGATATTGTGGATAGCGAGGAAGCAGTGTTCAGACACGAGCTCGCCGACGCTGCCGGCCTTCCTTATTCACGGCTGTGTCGGATATTTAGTCGAGTGAAGTCGGCGCACCGGCTTCATGTCCGGGCGCCTTCGTTAGTGTCGCGCAGCATTTAGCTTCAAAACATCTCGACATCCCAGCAGATTATCAGCATAGATACAAGTCGCAGTTTTCCTTGGTTTAATTACGGGGTCTGAGATTCTACTGTCATCTTGTTCTCGTTAGCCCGCCTGCAGTTAGAAAACAACAGCAACGCAGACCTCAAATTAAAGATTCATGAATTTGGATTGCGCATGAAGTTTCCATTCGCTTGGATCGCGCGGGTTTGTGTAAAACAAACTCGAACGATACACAAAGATGCAAGTTATGTCCATAACAACAATGTGGATTATTATCACCTTTAATTTAATTTCGCTTGTGAGTTTTACGTTAAAACTACATAACCCAAACTGGCGGAAAATTCGCAGTCACTTCAAATACAGCACCGTTTTTGTTTTGTTTTTTTTAGTGTATAATGATGTAAAACGTAAGTAGAAATAATCGGACGCTGCTGCAAGCTCATTAGTATTTTATGCCAACTCCGTATTTGCTGGTGCTTTCACACCTGCTTGAATTGTACCTGACACACAGCAAAGAATAATACATCTCCCGCTAATTACGCGGCTGACTAGCCACCCCGTAGCTGCATCTACTGAGGCTCCCTCGGAGCTCTTCAATGTCGCGTCCATTGCCGCCCCTAGAAGCAATTTTTGGAGGCGAAGAACATGAAAAAAAAAAAAATGTTTCCACGTCGCCGAATCACGCTTTGTTCATACCTGCCCTGTCAATTTCTCTCTCCGCAGTGCATCAAAACCTACAAATCGGACTGGCACGTGGTCAGCTACAAGTATGAGGAGTATTCTGGGGATTTTCGCCAGCTGCCAAAGTGAGTGTGTGTATGTGTGTGTGTGTGTGTGTGGTTGAGCTGTGCTGACAAGCGTTGTGAAGTCTTAAAAGGGTTTTTTTCCCCCCCCCAATGGTCCAGCGGCGTCCTCTGAAAAGTGTGAAAGTGATTTGGGGAGTGAACTGGTCTTTCATTTCCCTCCCGGTCAGCAGTCCAATTTTAACTCCGCCACGCCGCATTCATGCAGCCGAGGTCGTCGCCACCTGCTGTTTGGAGTGTTGAATAACGGCTGAGCAACGCTGGGTCTGTTAAACGTCACATCTGTCGAGAGAATCAGACTCGGACTGCTTTTTTTTTTTTTTTTTTAATCCCATAAAGGGCAAAATCCGCTCGCACAAACGCAACTTTTAAAATCCTCGCAGACAAAGCGTCTCGGCCGTATTATGACTAAATGTTACGCGAGTTTGGTGGCTTTTTGGATTAAGGCAGCATCATGAGGACCGTAATGTCCTCATGACTCTGCGGTGATAAACGATTCATCTTGAAAAGGCTTGTATTCCAGACCCGAGACGAGGGCAATTACCAGGCACTAATGGTCCAACAAATTATAGTAATAAGTTGCATTCTGGGTATTATAGGTTTTTAGAGCGGGACCCATAGTGAAATGCAGGATCTCTGGCCTTTTGGTTCTTTTTTGCTATCGCGTCATCTGCCTCTCGTTAGCCCGCTATTTCTGTTCATAATGAAATCTATTTTGATGCAAACAAAACATACAAACGTGTCCTTCCAGTATACTCCCGTCTTACGGCACATACCAGCTTAATTCTCTATAATTGCACTGACAAAAAAAAGAGCTATTAGGGGAAAAAAAAGTCATGATAAAATGGAACGTTTTCCTCCCTCCTTTCCGTATATAGTGATATTAAGTATTTTTCCACTAGTGACCATATTTCTGTATATCCTGTCTCATTATTTTGCAGTTAGAATCATACCTTTCCCCACATAATCCTTTCCATTGCTTTCGGTGATCCGGTCTAAAAGAGCTGGTATATTTGGAGAAATCCAGTTTTGTGTGTGTGTGTGCGTGTATGTGACTTACAATCTTTTAGGTTACGCCGCTAAACTTGTGCAAATTTCCCAGCATGCACGGCTGTGGCGAGCCTCCTATCTTAATGCCAAGCGCCAAAAAAAAAAACCACCCCTTCACATGCAGACTTGGGTCTCAAACTGCGCGACAACACACACGATTAATTCTCCCTGCGTAACCGCTGCTAGCATACCGCTCTTAAAAGTTGCACCGTAAATGCCGGTGCGACAATTACCTTTGTTTACAACCGCGCAAATATTTTAGCAGGGACCTGAGGGGCGCGGAAATCTGCGCTTTGGACCCCGCTAACGTAAACGCGACAACAATGGAGGGCTTCCTATGTTAGGATAAGCGGGGCTATTCTGGGGCCGCCGCGGACTGATACAATTTGAAGCTCAGCGGAAATTCCACGTCCGTTTGTCCTGGGGTGAGGCACGTTCCTTGAGGACGGGAATGCGCTTTGCAGATGTGGCGTTTGAAACACTTAAGGGTAAAAAGTAGACCAGCCCTTGGCCCGAACACTGTCCTTCCTGGTAGTTCCCCAGAGAGCATGTGGGGGTCTTGTAAAGGTCAAAGGAGGAAGTGTCCTTTGGGGGTTTGAGCTGCATTTGCAAGAGGCTGCTTTAGATATTAAACTACTGATGTACCTCACCATGCCAACCCTCAAACATATGAAAAACGTTTAAACTTTGCAACTTTTAATGATATGCCCACCCATAACAGGTCCAAAATGCAGCTAACACTCCAAATCGAGGCTTAAAACATTTGTTTTTTCCTCGTATCATAGTCCATCCTGGGCCCCCTGCCTGGGTTAGCATCCAAACTGTCCATCTCCGAGCATTTCCATTTTCAAACTAAATGGAGCTGCTGCCAGGAGATGGTTATATCGAGCTAAGTAGAAGTACCGGAAGCGGTCCTGAACCCTCTTGCCCTCCTGCTTCCTGTCCTCATGTAAACTGACTGAGTGGTGTCTTAAAGCCAAAACTAAGTTTAAGTTTCCTTCCAGTAAGGTTCCGAGACCCGAGAAACTGGCAGCTCACCTGTTTGAGGTGGATGAGGACGTGGAGAAAGACGAGGTGAGACGACGCCTGACACGAGCGCTCCTCCGTTACAAGAGAAACAACCCCAGAGGTGTTTTCGCAATCATGACTCTTTGTAGGCCCGGAAACCTGTTTACAAGGCAAAGCATGATGTTTTAATCCATTCTCCAATGTTGCATTAATGCATTTAGACTTTTACAAGGCAGCCGTCGGCTGTTTACTTTATGCTCTGGCCCCACTCAATTTCCCCGAATTACCGACATCTTCATGACATTTGAAGCATCCTGAGAGCACATCTCCTCCTAATGATTACCTCGCTTTACATTGATTCGACCGAAGGCCAGTGACCTTTAATGGACACACCATCACGGCCGGAGTCCCCCCGAGATTAGGAAAGTGCAATCTCGATCTTCACGTTGATCTTAATGAAGAGCACCATTGTCAGACAGTCAATGCCACCCCCCCCCGGAAACCCCATCTGCTTCAGGGGTGGTCAGCAGATTTTTAAATCTCAAAAACGCGTATGCAAATGACGTCTGGTGATGGAGGAGATCGAGACGAGTGTGTAACTCTCATCTTTTGTGTGCGTCGCGGTTCATAGGCAAAAGGTTGTATATACGCGGCATGCGCATTGGTATGCACTGACGTGAACCTCCTCCTGCAGGACACGGCCTCCCTCGGATCTCAGAAGGGCGGGGTATCCAAACACGGCTGGCTGTATAAAGGCAACATGAACAGCGCTATCAGCGTAACCATGCGGGTGGGTACAACAACAGCTGTGGCCGCTTGAAGGCCAGGCCTCCTCTCACAGCCCGCCGGTGATGTTGTTCCAGCGAAGGCGCTCGTTCTGGCTTTGATATGAACAATAATACGGGATGTTTTCAGTCGGTGTGGTAAGAGGTTGGCGGCGGTAAAGGGGGTTCCACTTTGCAGCATCGTAATGCAATATAATGTAGCTGTAAGAGGCGAGGAGAACATTTATGCTTGACCTGGAGTGCCAGCAGTTATTATTGTTATTTCTGAGCGGTGTCGTAAAAACCAAAGTTGCTCTAAGGCTGTCCGTGAATGTGCTCAGAAATCACATGACACGAAGAGGTTATGGGTCATTGAAACAAATAGATCCCTCTCTCATGTACAAGTTTTTTTAATTCATAAAAATATACCTTGAGGCTGTATAGGTTTCAACATGTGGCACTTGTATTATAGTTAACGTGTGTTGTGTCGTTTGAATCTTAATCAGCAGCGTCTTTGAGTATGCTTTTACAAATAGGATATATTACAATTACTGTACTTCATTACACTCATTCATTAACTGTTCACGCAAGGGTTATGGATCCTGAATACGAGGAATGAAAAAAGAAAGTTGCTCCGCAGCATTGACATACTTCAACTCCACTCGCACACTCTCTTTCTATATTTAGAGAGGAGGAGGCCATTAGGGATGTTCTTTTTTTTCTTGATCTATTCCTTACATCCTTCATTTTCATTTTTCCAGTCCTTCAAGAGGAGGTACTTCCATCTCGCTCAGCTGGGAGACGGATCCTACAACCTCAACTTCTACAAAGATGAAAACACCTCCAAGGAGCCCAAAGGAACCATCTTCCTTGACTCGTGCATGGGGGTTGTTCAGGTAAAAGGCAAAGAGGACGTTAATCCTGAGGCCCTTGAAACTCATAGTATGCTAATTGAATTTCGAAAAATAAAGAAAGTAGGCCAGCAACAGCATGCAAGGCGCTGAAATACATCAGCTTTGTGGTTCAGAATAAAAGAGCTTGCCCCCCAGTTTAACAAAGTCACATCACAGCTATTCAGCCTTTGGGTTTTGAGGGTGAAGACCAATTCAAACTTGAGTTTAAGAAAGGACCAAAATGGACGCTGACATACGACGCGGATTTGTGATCTTTCAGAACAGCAAAGTACGACGGTTTGCCTTTGAGCTGAAGATGCAGGACAAGAGCACGTTCCTGCTGGCCGCAGACAGTGAGGCGGAGATGGAGGAGTGGATCGGCACCCTCAACAAAATCCTCCACAGCAGCTTTGAACAGGCCATGCAGGAGAAGAGGAACGGGGACCTGCATGACGGTGCGTTTCTGCACATTTGCCTACTTGTAATATTTTTTACTGCGCCTTCCTTGCCCAGTACAGTACCAACGGAATGGCTCAAAAGTGGCTTGTGGTATTCCAAACTGCAGCTGTCGTGGCTGTCAAACCGAACTGAAGCTGTTTGTCTTGTTTGTCCAAGAATGGTCATATCTCGTCATTAGCACTGTAGGTGTCAGGTGTGCCACAAGGCTCAACTCTTGGTCCCATATTTTTCTCTGTTTATATTCTGCTCCACATAATTTGGTGGTGTTTTTTTTTGGACTTTTGATGACAGCTTTGAGTCACAACTACCGATAGAACTAGACACAATCTGAACTTACAAAGCATACAATTTTGACCACTGCATGTTTGCCATACAATAATTATGTTGAATTTTCATTGAATCTGTTCGAGAGGTGTTGACATATTTTAATGATTGTTGTTGGGACTTAACTTTGTCCCTAATATTTTGGTCATCCCACTCATACACATTAGAGCAACAAAGGTCATTGGTTTTTGGGAGTTTGAACGTTTGGTCATATGCCACCATCTCAAATGGCCTCGTGAGAAGGACAGCTTGAGGTAGTTACCCCGCAAAAAGGAGCACGATTTTCAAAAGCATCTTAAAATCCTTTCTTTCTCTGGCTTTTGGTTTATTCATAACTTTGATTTTTCCCTTGTTTTAATATTTTTCCTGTCTGTCTCTCCTGTGCTTGCTCATCCAAGCAGCTCTAATATCTCTGCATATATCCCATCGCCTCGTTTGCTTTGTTGTACCTGCCACTTTCTTCAAATTTGTTTGTTTCTCCTGGAATAATTGATCTCGGATGCTTCCTCGGGAAAAATCACTCACGCTTGATGACCAGCTCAATTTCCAGCGTCGGTTCTATTTTATGCAACTCTCCCTCCACCTTCACAGAACCAGAGACCACCACATCACTGCGTTCTCTGTAATCACATCAGCTAACAGAGCTCATGTTGATCTCTCCAACAGATGAGGAGCACGGAAAAACAGACCCGTCCTCTGGAAATTTTCAAGACAGCTTTCAGGTAGCCTGTTTTGGTTTTGCGTTTTTTTTTTTTGTTTTGTTTTGTTTTTTTACATCTACCCATAACTCAGGACAAGGAAGCCAGATCCTGCACCATTTGGATTGTCAAGTGCCCACATGTGCTTTGGTTGTCTGGGGTGCCACATGACCTTTTTTTGGAAGTTCGCGCACCAACAAGAGCCGCGAGCAGAGCGGCTGGACAGCTGTGCTCTCGGCAGCCACACTTCCCGGTCGCGGCTAAGCCGGGCAAACATCTGGAACAGTACGTGCAGGCCTCAGATGCAGAGGCCAGACGAGAGCAAGACCCGCGCAGAACCGGGGGCCGCAGCAGCGGAGCGTGGTCGTCTGAAAACAAACAGGCTGAGACCCTAATGATTTGCCATATTTAGAAAAGGAGATCCCTTCAAAAGAAAAAGCCGGCAGCGCCAGCCGGCTTTAGCGGATCACAAACTCGGGTGTTTATATTTACAGTTTCCTCCAGCAGCCGTAGGGATTACGGAGCTATTACAAGGAACGGCAGGTCGGGAATGTGGACGATATGTGTGGGTGAACACATTGGAGTGTTTAGCTGCTGAAACCACATACGAGGCAATTTGTCCCTCTAGAAGCTGCTGAGAAGCAAAAAAAAAAAAAGAAAAAAAAAAGGAGCTTAAAAAGAGAGCGGATGCCCCGAATTCCCCAAGAAACCGGAGATATGATTGCATTGGAGGCTAATGGTGCTCCTTCGGATTTTCTTTATCTTTTCTGCTGTAGTGTCAAGAGAGTTGACATGTCGGAGTTATGTTTACAGTTTGTTACAGCGCCCCCGAGTGGCAATAAAACTCAACCAATGCAGGCTCAGGTGAAGGAAGCTACTGTCTGTAGAGCAAATTGCCATAAATGCTAAAATTCCAGTCCAAAGAAGGTAACACCATGTCTGTCTTGTGCACGTACGATAACTGATCTAGGAATTAATCATATGTTTGCTTGGCAGCAGTAAATTATCATTGTATTGCGCAAATTTATGCAGATCATTCGATGCTGACTCACTTTTCTTTCTTGGTTTTTCAACAGACTGGCAGAGACATTGAGTGCAGAATGAGGAGCGAGGCTCGCCTGAAACTGTTTACTCTGGACCCCGACACACAGGTGGTGCCAGGATATAATACCAGAATTTTTAGGTCCTGTGCAAGCTCTAGGAAAATTGTTTAAAATTACTTGACAAAAGTAAAAATGAGCATTTCTCTCTCTCCTCATTTTTCCGTGTTGTTGTCGCGACTGTGATTGTGTGCGGCCTTCTGACAACGGCGCATGTTTCCGCAGAAACTGGACTTCTCCGGCATCGAGCCGGATGTGCGTCAGTTTGAGGAGAAGTTCGGGAAGAGGGTGCTGGTCAGCTGCCATGACTTATCGTTCAACCTGCAGGGCTGCATCACGGAAAATGAAGAGGGGCCAACAACTAATGTATGTTTCAATAATTACCAAAAAAAAAAAAAATGTATTTGAAGGTGTTAAAAACATTTTTCTATGAGGATATGAAATCATACGTCAGTTGGATGCACATGCATTTGGGTGGAAGGGATTCTGGGAAATGTGCTTTTAACAAATGAGGGCGAGATCTAATTCGGTTAAGAAGATCACAGACAGGTCAGATGGCCCACTCGGCTCGTCCCTGTCAAAACTGGCGTTGTTGGCAAAAGGGAATCGGCCATCGCCATGGCAACCGGCCCGAGCCTCCCACCATGCATTACCAGCCAGTGGCAGGTTTCCTGCTGATAGTCTCCGAGGTCTGCGTCTCTGCGCAGGGAGGATTCCTCCGCCACTCGGCTGGGAGAGCACGGCGCCTGGATCCGCGGCATGTGCAGCAAAATGTGGCTCAGCGGGATGGAAATTCATGCCAGAGCCACGGAAAGAATGAACGGCACCATAAATTAAATCAGCGGCACAGTTCTACTAGATGGGAAATGATAGTTGGATTAGGAAGGGCGGGTGTATCCGTTTAACTGTCACTGTGGCCTTTCTTTGCTCCGCTCTGTCTCTCTCTTCCTCCGGGAAAGGTGGAACCGTTCTACGTGGTTCTGTCCCTGTTCGACGTTCAGAACAGCCGAAAAATCTCGGCCGACTTCCACGTGGATCTGAACCACCCTCTGGTCAGAAAAATGACGTCCTCCTCGGGCTCCGGGAACGGACAGGACCTCCACATCAATGGCGGCAGCTGCGATGGTCCTCTGGGGGGACCCAGGCTGGCCAGCAGGCTTCCAGTGGGGGCCCTCCAGTACCCCAGACAGGGTGTGTTTTCAGTCACGTGCCCTCATCCCGAGATCTTCCTGGTGGCCAGGATTGAGAAGGTCCTGCAGGGGGGGATCACCCACTGCACCGAACCCTACATGAGGAGCTCGGACTCTGCAAAGGTGCACACGTCAGCAGAGATGACGCGGTCGCATCTGCTCGCTCTCTAAATTGGATACATAAGAAAAATGATTGTGTTCTTTTCTTGGGCAGATGGCCCAGAAGGTGCTGAAGAACGCAAAGATGGCCTGCGGCAGACTGGGACAGTACAGGATGCCATTCGCTTGGTCGGCAAGGTACAAAACCCCCAAAAACATCATTTTGCCACTAAAGTAATCCTGCTTTGTAATGCCTGTTAAAAAAAAACACACTGATCCTTTCTGAGAGCAATTTCGTAATTCGTCAACTTGACGCACCTCCTAGATGATCCCCACGAGAAGCTAAGGGAGACAAACGAATCAGTAACAATAAGGGACGTGTGCAAACACAGGAACTGAAATAATGTAAACTTAATAGCAGTACAAAAGTATGTGCAGCGTCTATGATTAAAACGTGAGACGCCACGACGCTTGGCCGCCCAGTATCTTCATTAATTAATGAGCTTTAGGAGTGTCACCCTACAGAAAGGCCTATTTTTCCCCATTTTAAGCCTTTATGCCACGCAAAGCTAAATGCAAAGCGGATTTCTGAATAGACACGAGTAGTCTTCTCGTCTAACTCTTCAAAAAAAAAAAAAAAAAGTAAAATAAACATCAATGCCGAGCTGTTCTAGTCTGGTTGCTGGGTTTAAGCTTCAGTATTGACTGAAGAGGCTCCTACATGCAGTCATCGTCTTGCCTGCTTTCTTTCCATCCATAAATAGACGGACTTTAAATTTTTTTTTTTTTTTTTTTTTTTGCAGTTAATGGAAAACATTCAGCGTCAAAGAAAATCAATGAGGCTGTATTCTTTTTTTTTCTTTTTTTTTTAAATCCAACCACATTCGAGACACTGCACACGAACTGCATGGAAATTTATCAAAAGACAAAAAAAAGGAAAAAAAAAAAAACCTAAAACAAAACAAAACCCCCCAAAAAAACAGCACGTATTGTTAAACAAGCAGAGTGTAACCGGCGCCGCTCTCCTCTCCAGTAGATTCCTTGAGCCTCCTCATGTCTCTGCAGGCCCGTGTTCAAAGACGCATCAGGAACTCTGGACAAAAGCGCTCGCTTCTCAGCCCTTTACAGACAAGACAGCAGCAAGCTGTCAGACGAGGACATGTTCAAACTGCTGACCGACTTCAGAAAGCAAGTTTTTTT
>CAAKHG010016544.1:0-11512 GCA_901007715.1 Dactylopterus volitans | reverse complement strand
TCAATCATACTCGGGGCAACTTTTTTTTTTTTTTTTTCCTTTTCTCTTTTTTTCGGTTCTTCAATCCGTTTCACATCTCATACGAAAGGCTTCTTCGGTTCTAACTGACTGGTGAGGCAATCTGGCTTGTAGGGCACCTTGATCGTTAAGGTCACACATGAGTTGGTGACCCACCCAGACCATCATGCGAGTCATTAAGATCACAGTGAAAATGGGTGTGGAGCCGTCAGGGGAGGGACCCTCTAAGCATGACTTTCAAATTTCGAGCAGCGGGTCGTTATTCTTGTAACCATGACAGCAGATGTCACGGCTGAGAGTTTCTTGCTTCAACCTAAACAGACGAGAAGTTGGATTTTTTATTATTTTGAAGGTGACAGAGCAGAAACAGGTGCCAAATCCTTCCAGCATCCTGTCAAAAACCAATGCTGGAAGAATATCTGCAGCATATATTGAGGTGTCTGACCATCGAGCAAGTTTCTATATTTGATAAGTTGGCGGTGACAATTTGTTGAATAGTTTGAGTCAAATGTAGCTGACCGGATTTTAAAAATAGTAGATTTCCTGGCTGCTTGGAGAGGTACAGACACTGGCAAAAGGGTAACACACTCTGAACCGACCTTCAGTATTTGTGCACAAAACAATCATTGTCAATATTTTTCATGTGTTCCAAAGCAAGATAAACTCCTTCCGTAGCAACGCTCTTTTGGGTTACGACAAAGATTCTCGAGATGATCTAATTTGAAGCGCAAGACAGATTGAAGTTGTCAGCGTTTAGCCAAAAGCTTGATCTCTCCCTGCCCTTAAAGCTGCTCTATCAGATTCTTACATATTTAAAAAAAAAACAAAAAAAAACACAACTACCTTGTCAGTGAAACACGGTTTCGTTTGTTGACACAACCGCAAACGATTATCACCCTTCCCCGCTCGTCCTGTCGGCGCTACAAAGTTCCCTGTTTCCACTGCGCACAGGCCTGCCAGCAGCAGGCAGCAGGCAGGCAAAGATAGTGGCTAGCCATAGATGGTGATTATAGCGGAGCATTAATCAAACTAAGGAGCCACCAAATTTCATCACGGAGAGTAAGTATTGGGCTTAAATTTACCAGGTGGCCGTAAACACGAGTTGCCAGAGTTGCTCTTTGTCTGCCGGATGTGTAAACAAGCAGCTGTTTCCCACCCAATTGTGCTCACAGCTCGTTTTCATTGTTGCCATGTGGCCCCCAAAAGCATCTGCAGGGGTAGGTTTAATTAAGTGTCTCGGCTGCCTGCACGAGCGCCGCTGTTTGGTGTCCTGTGCTTTGATGCTTTGATACATCATTTGTTGTCACGTGTCGTTGTTGGTCGCGATATAATCCTGCATTAATGATGCCGTGAGACAGTGATTTACAGCAGGAAAAAAGGAAAGAAAAAAAAAAAAAAAGATCCACTCTGTCAAGATTAAGCGGGTCGGCTGAGACTGCACCGAGGTGTCGCACAGTTACAAACCAGGGGGAAATTAAAGTAGATTGCTAGCAAGAATAGACCCTCCAGCCCATGTGACAACTGAGCCTTGATCTGCGCGGGCAAGGAAAATAAAATATGTAACCCTCAGCAATAACGCGGTGATTCTGATAACCACTCAGAGCCGTGTTTCCCCGTGAATTACATGGCAGGACTCGGCTCCTGCGAGTTTCGCCGATGGATTGGCCCCGAGCAGATTCGGGGCAGGCTGTATTCAGAGCATTTATCAGAGGTGAATGGCATTTTTTCTCTTTGTAGTTGCTGTTGTACAGCGCGGCTTATTAGGGTTGTTTGTAATGCATCAAGCTGCAGGGGAGGGGAGAGTTGTCATCAATTCAAACACTCCCTACCGGAGCAGGGCTGCTAAGGACCACGCGAGAATGACAGATCGACTCTGCGACATCTACTGTAGACTTCAGGGCTTCCGCCATGTTGACACTCCATGGATGTATATACCCAGGCATTATTTTTTTTTTTTTTTTTTTGCTGTTGACACTCTCTGCTGGTGCTGCAAATTAACTTATTAATTTTTCACCACATGCTCTGATGGTAATTACATTTCCTCCCCTGTGCTGCCTATTGTCTCTGGAAACGTCACAAAATGGCTTAAGCTGCCGCTATGATGAGGGAGTAATCTGATTGACAGCGAAATTACCAGCCGTCAAGCAACATTCTCTGCATTCAAAGATGAGTTTCCTATTTTAGTGAAACTGTAATTAACCACAATGCAAATTCTGCAGAGCCATTGTTCTGCGACGCTCAGTAATAACAGTCGCTCTGCAGCATTGTGGACTCCCGTCGCAAAACGCTCGCATGCATGTTCCGGGGCGGCCGGGATTCATACGGCGAGGACAGCTCCACAGGTACAGCGAGGCATCAGCTGTAATTAAGACTGAGGAATTAGGTGACTAGATCCCTCCAGAGACTCCACGCGATTTCACACCGCTGCCTCTCAAAGGTTAAAAATCCCAATCCCAGTGCGGTTCAAACTGGGGGGAATATGAGGCAATATCCGTCCCATGAACTTCCTCCCGGCGGCTGCGACGCCCTCTCTCTCGTCTTGTTGCAACCTGACATTTGAAATACGTCGCGTCGCCACCAGGTAACATTACCCAACCAGGCTGGTGTTTTTTTTTTTTTTGTCCCTTCCCTCAAAGGGACATAATTATCAACGCTTGTCATCTGTACGAGCGCCACACAGAGACGGCGTTGTTATAGAGTAGCATGTGGCAGCACAATGACTTGTGCTATATTGACTGAGACTGGACCGATAGGCACATCGAGGGGAAAATGGATCGGTCCCCGACTGTCCATCAGCAAGAGAATTTCTTTGTCGCTCCGCTTCTTCGGGCTGCGCAGTCATATACGGCCCTCCCCTCGTGCCCACCGCCCTCACGCCTCGCCCTGCACTCACAATCAAAGCACACACACACACGTCTTAGACTTTAGTTCAGTCGAATGATTTCATTGTCACTATTGTCTGGCTGTTCACTAAAGCGATGCCTGAAATGACAGCTGTCAAAGCACCTATATAGTTAATTTTTTTTTCTCCTCTTTCCTGGATAATTGTTTGTCCGGAAAACACGAGTTATCCACCGAACACGCAGGCAACGACGAATATGATAACACGAGCTGTGACCGCGTTTAATTCTTGATGAGTAAATCCATTTTTGTGTCCCGTTCCATCGAAGGCTTAAATAATTAAGCACAAATTTTCCCCCAAAACGCAGCAGCGCAGTAACGACTCGCCATGCCGCATGCATCAATAGCAATTCTATTATGAATTTGCGCCACAAAACCGCAGCATCAACCACGGAGAGTCCTGCATCACCTTAGCACCGTCTTGCCGAATATCAAGCTTTTGACCTTTCCCTGCTAATTCACATTGCTATCGCACGGTTCATTCTCCGAAAAGAATAAAACTGCCTCAAACGACTTGACGGACTTAAAAACCCGGGACTAAGACGTGTTGATTTCTGGATGAATGGGCAAATAATGAAGCTGCTGCACCCTGGATCTGGATTTTAGAGATGACAGGGTACACACACACACACACGGGGGCGGGAAATGTGACGGACTAAAAAGCATCCATGAAAATATCGCCATGGGGCCCTCCAACAGGTTAATCCAGCCATGTAAAATCCCAGTTTCATGCCCACAGTGATCTTCGGCTATTTGGTTTTATCAAGCCCAGCAGCGCTGAATGGATCGCCGTGCAACCGGGGTACATGCACTCATGTTAACCTCATTAATAGTTACCTGTCATTATCATCAAATCACACATGTAAAGGTCACATTGCCGCCACCTGGACTTTGTGCTAATCAGCCCGCTTTAGCATGCTTACGTGCACAGCTGAGACGCCGAACGTGGCAAAACAGAATATCTGCTAAATTACAGGTTACGCGGTCGTGTCAGAGTGTGTTTGAGTAGACGATTATCCTGTGTGGTTTGGTCTTAATTTCGCTTGAAGGCAGGACGAAAGGCGGCCTTTCGTCGAGAGAGGACAAGCCGCAGAAATCCTCGGACCATGGGGCTGATCGTGAACAGTTTCTGACAGCCTCTGCTGGAGTGCGCGCGTAGTGGTGCAGCCACAAAAAGTGACAGAAGCGGTTGCCTAAGGAAGCTTGATAGATAAGTTCAAACCCAGCTGCCTTCCTTCACCTCCAGGCGGCCGTTGTGTGAAGTGGGTGTGAACGCTGGATTGTCAGTTTTGGAAAGTCACAGAAATGTCAGAAGCAACACCACACACACACACACGCACGCACGCACGCACACACACGCGGCGCACCACCTCACCACCCCACAAATGTTTGCACGGGAGGTCACAGATACTGTTTAACCCCCCTGACAAACTCTACTGTCAGAATATACTGCTGCGTTTAGCATGGATGAAAGCTCCTGTTACTTACAAATGGCTGAGCCACCCACCCACCCCCCAAGTTGTTGGTCAAATACAAAAAAACCTGTATTATTTTGGACCCTAAATAGTGAACGACGGTGGCGACTCGCTGGCGCATCCGCAGGACCATCTAAATGGCGGACCAGGATGGAAAAAAATACACCACGGATGTGCATAGCAGCCACGGATATAAAGACAGCGAGGCTCCCATACACACCTATAGGAAGTGCAGTCTTCGCGGGGACCCAGCGGAGACAAAGCGATGGTGTATTATGTGTCTGTGCCGTGGGTGGGTAGGTTTGACGAGGGGCTGCTATGTAGAACAGACAGAGACAGAGAGTGCCAGGTAATTCCGTCTGCCAAATATTTCTTTTTGATGATCCAGCTGCAAGAGTGACTCAGACAAATCAGTGGATGAATTGTTCATGAAATGCATCTGAAGGTATTAAAGTGATAAATTGCCTCTCCGCCTGGCGGTGTTGTGGATTCCGAGGTGTGTTGCTGCATATTGGGAAAGGAGAGGCTCCGTGGGTGCAGCGGAGGTTTCCTCTCTCTGTCTCCAGCCAGAGGAGTCCCGTTATCTGTATGATTCCCTCGCGCTCATATGTATTGCAGTAAAAGGCTCGCTGCCATAACCGCCCACCTAAATGCCATAATTTTCAGAGCCAATCAAAACGGCTTTCTATTAGTCTGCTGCCGCACTTTTTGAGGTTTTCCAAGATTTATAAAATGATTTGTTTAGCCCAAGGGTGAAGGACCTTCAGCAACTCACCAGTCTCTCTAGGTAATACTTCACATTATGAAGTAACACCAAAATCAGGTTAAATTGAAGCCTTACTGTTCAGATCAGGTCAGATTTTTTTTTTTTTTTACATTAATTACATTACATTACATTAATTGTTCAAATGTGCCCCATTAATCAGTGTTTATTCATATTTTTTTTTAACTGACATGCATTCGTGAAAGAACAGCACCGATAGAGGTAAACATGCGGGCCTCTGAAGTGTTTCAACGGTTCCACCTTCAAGCTGACGTGCAGGGGAAAGCCGGCGATATCGGGAGCAGATGTTAACAAGGACAAGGAGGAGGACAGACAAATGTTAAATAATGGCTTTTCGTCTCGTCATCAATATCGGGGCTGCTGGCTGAGATAGTCGTGCTCCCCAGAGTTTAAGGTCACTTTTCGACCGCACTGCCAGACCCGTCAGGCTGCTGTAACCGGTGACAGCTGGATTTATTACCCGGAACAGGGTCAAGCTCATTGTAACAGGGGTAGGTGATCTGACCAGGACCGCTTTGTCGGGTGGAGTCTTCTGCTTCCTTAAACTCTTAATTTTTCTTAATTTCTCTCTGACAAAACACGCACACAACCCCCTCCACTGACTACCTCCATTGGAGCCACCTTCCTTATTTGCATTCTCCAAGGGACTCTGACGAGTGCAGAATCGTGAGGAACGGGCCTCTAAAAGTTACATCAGCGTGATGTAAAAGTTCAGAATTTGGGTCTCATTGCAAAAATCCCAACCTGTATTGGTCTGGGGACCTTATATGGAAGTGGCCCAAATCAATTTGCATTACTGGACCTAGTCTATATATTTTTTTAAATGTCTTCATGTCACCTCAGTGACAGCGGTCTCGCCCTCCTATTTACAGTTCCTCCTGTCATCCTGAGACTGGCCGAACCAGAGCAGCGCCACGACACCTGCATCGAGTTCACGGTCCGGGGTTACCCCCACCCCAAGCTGCGCTGGTTCCACAAGCAAAAGGAGATCCAGCAGAATGACTACATCCGCACCGAGATGGACTTCTACCAGGACTACCTCGAGGGCTGTCTGACTTTCCAGAACCCAACGCACATCAACAATGGCAACTACACTCTGGAGGCCAGCAACCCTTTGGGGACAGTCACCAAGACAGTGTACGGTCACTTCCTCATGTCCCCCGGCCTCGACGATGAAGGTGAGTAGATTATTTGCGCTTGACTGCGTTTCCCCATCCTGCTTAACATGATAATTGATGCTCTGGTGGCATCTTGTAGCAGCGACGTCCCCCCGGCGAGAGTACATTCACGAGCAAAGGGGCCTTATTACACCCACTTACACCTTCAACTGCCATCAGTTTTTAGGATAAGAAGAAGGGTAAAAACACAGGAGAGAAGAGGAACACGCTGAGCCCGCGTGTGCTCGACCAGTTGAATTTCTGTGATGAGAGTTGCAGGTTTTTCCGGCGGATGAGCTACTGGGAGCTTTTAGTTTTTATTAAAATTTGTCTCTCCAGTAGGTTGAGAAGCTGATCCTTGCTGGCTGGAAAGCAGCCAGGGTTCATCCTCAGTTCAGTCAGGTAGATTGCTCAGTTGTAGTTCATCCTCAGTTCACTGGGAGGGGGAATAAACCCACAAAGGCTGGCAAATTTCTCTCCATGGTCAATAATCCAAGGTTAATACCTCATTTCAGTTTATTGACATAGCATGACTTTCTTTGTCTTCTCTTTTGCAGACATTGTGGAACTGGGTGAGTATTTATGTGTTCAAATGTAAAGATGCTGTTTTTTTGTTTTTTTTTTCTGGACTGCTGGTTTATTTGGCTTTTCTTTATTAATCGCACACTCCCACTCACACACACACACACACACAGACGCGCACACACAGCACACAGACACAAACACACCACTTACTGGTGGACCATCTCTATTCGAGCAGTAACCATGGAGAAATTTGCTCACTTTGTGTCAGTTTTCTTAAAAAAAAAAAAAAAACTTTTGAGCTTAGCCTTGCCGTTCATGTTTCTGGTGTTATTAATATCCAGGGATGCTTTGCGACATTACTGCACATACATGAAACTCTATTTTTCAAATAAGTCGCTTCTTTCCTGGTTGTTGATGCTGAGTTTTAGGATTATATAAAGTTTTTTTTTTTTTTGTTTTTTTTCCGCATACACTCTTGTTTGTCTGTGTCAGTTGTCTGTCAGGTTTCTGAAGGTTTGATTTTTATTTTTTTTTTTACTTTCCTGGAGTTCCTGACTTCACAGGCTATGATGCACACCTTCAGTTTCTTGTAGACGGGTGCGTAGGAGGAAGTGTCCATATAGGCGAGAAGAAAAGGGAATTCCTGCTCACCGGACTCATATGTGCAGTAAACTTTATTTGACACTAAGTTTTGGTGGACCTCAGGAAAAGTGTCACTGGTATTTCCAAAAAGCTGAGACAGAGACAGAAACAGAGACAGAAAATCATGGTTCTGCACCATGATGGAGGCACCTGTCACTGCCAGAGACCCAGGATGACGACAAAGCATGTCTGCTAATCAACCAATAGAAATGCAGCAAAGTACATGACACGCAGTGCAATGTGTGCCACTCGATTGGAGACGCGAAACAAAATGTTTGTAATTCCAACAAAAAAATGCCAACACCGACGCCGTGTTGATTTTGCGGCTTCGTCTGTGCGATGCGTTCCTCACCTCTCGCCAGGGACCAACTTCACTGTTGACCAGAGCCCGGTGGAGACGGATGACGCGCGCCAATGATATTTTTAGACGTACAGTTTGGCCTCGGATTCAGCAGCGTCGGTTCGTCCGCGGGCATCAATTGTGATGCTGTGCCAATTTTCTGAGCTCCATCATGTAGTGTGACTTGCAGCATACGTGGTAAAGGTAAACCTTTTGGGTCTGTGAGTACGTCGAGCTGCAAAATATGAGCACCGCCACTCGGCGCTGCACAAATATAGACGTTTTGACAGTTCAAAGAAAGAAATCAGCTTCGAGTTTTACCTAAAAATGAAGTCCACTCTGATTGAACTCACCACTCTGTGTTGTAAAAATAATATGACTATAAGCTTGAATTATGTGTCACATGCATTAAAAAAAAAAGAAAAAGAGATGACAACCAGACCTAATATTTCCATGGTTTAACATGCGATAAACGGTTGATAGAAGCAAAATGAGGAACACACTGAATTTCTGAGCGGACACATAGTGGTCGCTACTGGATGCCGCCATGTTTAATTCTTTTGATATGCTTGCGGAGAGAGAGAACCGGTGCAACTCTGACATTGTTGGGAGCGGAAAACTGATTTTGCCGTCGGACGGGGACAGAGAGAAGCACAAATAAAGGAGATACTTTTGGGTCTGCTGTGACATCCTTTGTGCTCCCGTTAATCTCATTACTCTCCATCGCTAACAGCTAGCAATTACAGTGACAGATTAACAAGCAGCAGATAAGAATCCCGCCCCTCTTCTGCGCCTCCTTTGTCAACGTTCTCCTCGGTCGCTTTTCCCTCTTCCGTGATGGCGGCGCTCAGAATTCAAAGCTAGCCTCGAATTTCACTGGGATTTTTTTTTTCCAGCAACTGTGCTCAACACACCTTTTCTCCCTAACCTATAACTAACCAGCAGCAGTGTAAGCAAGCTAGTGTCCCACCCTGTTAGCCGGTGGCGTGTTTGTGCAGCCATATTACCGGAACGACGCCTCCGCGCTCTCGCGCCATCTCGTAAATCTCCCGCCTGTGACGTGCGGTTTGGCCTCAGGCTGCTCCGGCAGCATTGCTACTGACAGGTGAAATAAAGAGGGCCGGTCTGATCTCTGACCTTCATCAGAGTCCTCTTCCGTCTCCGCGTGAGGCCATTCTTTCTAATCAGCCATGGATTATAAAAGCCGCAGCGTCGCCGGGGGTGCATTAGGCACGCGATGGCTTTGTATAGCCACGCGCTCGCGGCGCGGGAGAAGGAGGCAGATGAGGGAGAGGTGTTTAGGTGATGAGAGCGGGAATCGTTATAGCAGAGGTGCATGAGGGTGTTCAGGCGTGGCGGGGAGACTGACAGGCTGACTGATACTAATACCACTGAGGAGAGAGGAGGGCAGAGGGAGGAGAAAGATGAAGGCTGGGAAGGAGGGATGGTGGTGAGGGCACACACACGCACACTCACTCACTCACTCATTCACACACACAGTGTGCGTGTGTGTGTGAATGCGTGGGTGTGTGTGCGCGTGCGTGTATGTGTGAGTGGCAGTCAGTCTACCGTGCGGCCATTAATTTTCCCACAATTACTCTGCGATGTCCCGGCTGGAGGCCTCAGACTGGAGTTTCTGACACCAGTTCATTTCATTTCATGGCTCTGCCTCTCCTCCACTCCCCAAACCCGCTCGGGTTTGCCAAAATCTTGATTTAAACGATGTGACGTGCATTAGCATTTTAATCTATATTTAAAAACAATAATTCCAGGATAATTAAGATACATTAATATGGCCACTGTGGACTCCATGTTCCTGCCGGTTTTTCAGAGTGAGAGCATTTCATTATTTATAGTTCAGGTCAAAACATCACGTCTGAGTTGGTTTTGGTGCATTTTACAGCTGATTTGATTTCACTTGATTTAGCATTGAGGGCCCCCGTGCTTCTTTTCGGTTGTTCTGCTTATATAACTGTGCATTATTCTGAGATGTTTTGCTTTGATTTTGCTGTGTGTCTTTGTGCATAAACCCACGTGAGCATGCATTTGTGCAGACATTGCAAAAGACAATTCCACAATGTCCCGCGCGTGGGAGCTTTTTTTACAGCTTGTGGACACCAACATGTAGACATTCGCTTCAGTGTCGTCTCCAGTCAAATGTCGGTGTTAGAGGCACACAGCTCCCGAGAAATCAGGAGGGAACATTTAGAAGATGCTCAAATAAGAAAATCAATACCTTTTTACTAAATATTAATTGCCATTTGGCTTTGTGGAATAACTATTAGCCATATCCACTGGAGAGCACTTGAGATCTATTTATTATGGCGCACACAGCAACCCGTGAATGTGCCAGAATTCCGGTGCATAAACATGCGCTCTCATAAGGGCATCTGAAAATATTAGCTTCTTAGCGGCGCAGCTGCTGTGGCGCGGGTAAAATGCAGCCGTTATAGGAGATAGAATATTTAAAATTGAAAAAAAAAAAGAAAAAAAAAATGTGCGGCAAGCCGAGGTCATTATGTGTTTACTGTGAACCACAGTTGTTATTCATTCTCAGTCACTGACGCCTGTGTTTTTGTGTCCTAGTTCCTTCGCTGCCTTCAGACGGTGATTCGGGGCGACCAGATGAAGACACATTCGGGGTGAGTTTTCTCCTTAATGATGGTGGTGAAACAGCTGCTAAGGATGTTGCCCCCGGACTCTTCTGAGAGTTGCTGTGTGTTTCAAGACAAATTCAGCCGCTTCTGATTTTGTCAAAGGACCCCATTAGGTGTTTGTACTGTGTGTTGACACATCGCGCCGAGGCAAAAGAACTCGCGCGCGACACCGGCGTTGCAGCCGTTTTTTCAAAGTTACTGTATGCGTTTGGACGCTAATAATGATGGCGGAACCGTCGCGCGGTGGGTGGCGCTGTTTGAAATATTATACGGGGGCCAGTGTGCTGTTTTTTTTTTCCTTAGAATAAAAACTGCCGAGTTATTGCACTATAGACATGCAATAGACACGCCATCGCCGCCGTCGTTAATGGACTTTTATTCATGGCAGGCTTCTCTCATGTCAGGTCATCAAATTCATAGCGATGCAAATCAGCCTGTCGGTTGACTGGAATGAAAAGGCCGTGGCCTCGCCGCGAGACGCTCGGCGCGACGCCATCGCAGCCTTGACAAAAGCACATTTTCAACAGCGAGCGGTTGCTTGATGTGTCTGAATCTAAACCAGAGCAAACAGAACCGAAACGCTGCAACAAGTCTAAATATCAAAGTATGTTTGTCTAAATTCTAGTTCTAGTGACACTCGCTACAAGCGAAAAACACGTGTTTTTGTCATGGCTGAAACATTTCTTCGTGATCAGTGAAACTGCCAATGGAACAAGTAACGATTTACTTGTACCTCGTTGAATTGTTACTTGTAAATGTGCTAAGTTAGACAGACGCAGTCAGTAAAATTATTACTTTTTGCACAGTAAACTGAGGTAGATACAGACATGACTTCAAATTTAAGTCTGTTTGACCGTCTGTTAAGCCCCGCCCCCATTAGTTATTACTGCTATGCACACATTGTGCACGTGATGCAGTTGTGATCATCATGGATATTTTAATCTTTATATATATATATATATATATATATATATATATATATATATATATATATATATATTTTTTTTTTTTTT
>CAAKHG010016538.1:0-13528 GCA_901007715.1 Dactylopterus volitans | reverse complement strand
CCCCAAAAAAAAAAAAAAAAAAAAAAAAAAAAAAAAAAAGAAGAAGAAAAAAAAAACATTCCAGTGTGCGAGCAGATCGCCACTCACGGCTGCGAGCAGGCCGGCATGCAGACAGATGTGATGGTGGACGCAGATACAGATAATTAGACAGACAACCATCATCTTCTGGAAATCATAGCGCGGCCCATCTCTTTTTCTGGCCTTTATGTGTGCGTGCACCTAGATCTTCCTCACATTCAGCGACTGACAAGAGTTTCTGTTGTTGTGCCTCCTTACTCATGTGGAGGCAGTGACGTGCAGGCCTAGGCCTCTCTGCCTTAACAATAACCCTCTCGACCCCCCAATGAGGGGTGGAGGGCCAGACATGAGGCGATGTGACAGTTCTGGTGCGGCCGACACAATAGCAGGTTTTTCTTTTTACTGCCTGGCTGGCTATATGCCACAGAATAGTTTCTTTCACTATAACAGTCGAACAAATGTTTGCCTGGAGAGCACATTCAGCCACATCAGACCACGCCATCGTACTATTTCTTTATATAGCATAGAGAGCAAAACATGTTCTGCTCCTGGATGTTTGTGTTGTGGGTTTAGCCAAATGTCTCAGAGGTATTTGAGCCTCACATTTCAAAGTTCTCTTCTTGGCCGCCGAGACAATCTGTCGGCTGTTGTGAGGCTTTTCTGAGTGTTTTGCTTTACAAATAAAAAATGGTGATGGAAGAGAACAGGAAGGATTAAAAGATAAGGGTAATGCACTGTGTGATAAACAAGAAACCATTCGACACAAAGGTTATATGTCAACCTTTATTTAGATAGTAATATTTCAAAAGTCACCTATCGTCGAAGTATTTTTGGCATGACAATTACCCCGGAATCAGGGCTGTTTGTGCGTCTGTATGCCAGTTTCTGTAACAAAGTTTGTTCAAAATGGATTATTGATCGTGAATTAGAGTGGACTGCCCCCGAGGGCTCATCCTAGTTGGCCAGGAATGAATACATCTCTTCATGCTTCACCTCACACACTCAATTTAGACAGAGAAAACCAAGGACACAATCACACATGCATGCTGAGATGCAGAGCCACTCTCTAATGCGTGCAGACAGGCATCGCTCAACTAGTAAGGAACAAAGGTTATTCTACAGTCTATAATGCAAATTGTCTTAATGGCCTATTTCTCTTAGCGGAGGGTTTGCGCTTCCTCCACACGCCGAGCGAAGCACCTTATGTTTATGCGACTTGTGCTGTCAGTGTTGTCACACTGGAACTGATCTCTGGAAATAATCTGTGTACTGAGCAACAATGGCAAAGGAAACAAAGAAATGTGATTTTGTTTGACATGTTTTTGCACAGGGAGTATGTTACCGAACCATCTGGCTGCAGATTTTTTTTTTTTTTTTTTCCACAGGACATCCAAACAAAAGTATCACGGCCTGCCCGAGTCCCTTTCTGTAAATTTTATTTACCTTCACTTCATGTGGTGCCTCGATATGAAGTCTTAGGATTTACTAGGTGATATCTGTCCTCATACATTTCATGGCAACTTAAAGCTTACAGGCATAAAAGCCTCTCTGCAACAAGAGCCATTCTATCTGTTGTGTTAGTAACACTATAAATATCATTACTTTGCATTCGTTCAAAGCAAAAGCAGCACAAACTATATGGTGGCCTGTGCACAGATGCAATTTCACAACCATGACCGGTGTGGAATATATTGTTATTAACAGTATCTACTTTTTGCATTCATAGTGTCTTGTAATAATAATTAGTTTATTTTTACTTAACCTTTATTTAACCAGATGACTATTGAGATTGAGATCTCTTTTACAAGGGGCGACCTGGCCAAGAGGTCAGCCGCGCACCTCATCGTAAATACATCTTAAAAAGACATTGCAAAAAAATGAATTGAAGTAGAAAATAATTTAGGAATTAAAAACATTTTGGCAATTACAAAGTGCAGTCATTGTAGCAAATAAAAACACAGACACTGTTAAATGGATTCTTGTTCTCTAATGTTTAAGATGGAACGAAAAGCTTCAAGTGAGATGACTTCAACATTATTATAAACACTTTATTTGTGATCACACTGTTTTGGTTTGGATTGACCTTTTCATTTTTTCTGAATGCAATTTTGTAAAATTCGACTGCAAATGTAATTTCAGTTTGGTTTTCCTCCTCTGTTTTCAGGTTGTCTTGCCAGGCGTGTGCAGCTTTCTCAAGGAGAAGATCCCCTCAAATATCAGGACAAAACAAAGGCAGTGATGGTTTCTGCATTTTGTCTGCCTGCTCTGAGAACTTACCGCATTTTTGACAACTGACATAGTGACATAGTAATCAGATTTTTTGCACAGCTATTAGTCAAAACACGCCGGTGGTGCAGGACAAGTAATGGAGACAGAAGACAGGGACGATGTGCCATTAAAGCGCACGGCTGCTGTGAAGGTGAAGTCGGAGGAAGACTCGACCTCTGGTCATACCTGCGGCGTGTGCGGTCGTAGCTTCCCTCTTCTCAGCTCTTTGTCCCAGCACATGAGGAGACACACCCGCGAGAAGCCATACAAGTGTCCATACTGTGATCACAGGACGGCTCAGAAGGGCAGTCTCAAAGCCCACATTCGAAGCCATAAACTGGGCCTGTTCAGCCAGAACCTGAGTGACAAGGAGGGCGACGAAGTTCAAGTGCAAGAGGACACCGCTGAGATGGACGACCCCCCCGAAGTCATCGGCGCATCCGACAAGGCTCATAACGTCAACGGCAGGGTGAAAAAGAAAGGAACCAAGAAAAAAGTCAAGTGTAAGGATGCCGTTGAGGTCGGCGGTGACGCCGATGCCGCGCCCTTTACCTGCAGCATTTGTAGCCAAGTTTTCCCTCAGGTATTGCTCCTCAAATCCCACATGAAAAGGCACCGCAGCACCCAGGATCACGGTTGCCGGATTTGTGGACGCCGTTTCCGCCAAGCGTGGTTCCTCCAGAGTCACATGCGCATTCACCGGGTTAAAGCCCAGCTGCGTGGCGGCAAGCGCAGCGAGCTGCCTGCCACCATCAACGGGGTTCCTCAGGACCCGGCATCACTCACAAATGAAGAGTGCCTCTATGAGCTCTGCGCTGGCTGCGGTAACTTCTTCTATGACCGCAAGACCCTGCGAATGCATGAGAAGCTACATAAACTGAACCGCAGCCGCTGTCAGATAGAAAATGTACCGCAAGACAGTGACCTTGAGGCCTCCGAGTCGAATGTTACTAAGAGGCAGTTTTTGGAAAGTCTGAACCTCACATGTGTGGGAGCTAAGGAAACCCCTGAGGATAAGAGTCTGGGCAGGCGAATTCCAGAGCTGGATCCTGTTTGTAGCTACCAGGCCTGGCAGTTAGCCACAAGGGGACGACTTGTGGAGGCCACAGAAAAATGTCTGGGATGGGAGGAGAGACTTGCGGATGCGGAGGTGGCATACGATATGGAGAAGGGCGAGTATGTGCCCCTGAAGCAGGAGAAGAAGAGAAAGCAAATTGACACCTCCACATCGAACATCAAGAAGAAGAAAGGTGATCCCGGCCTTGATCACACATCAAACAGCTTGGCCCAAGCTAAAGGTGTTGACAAGAGGATTTGCCAGAAGGACCGTATTCTGTTGAACGGACTTGGCCATGCATTTTACGAGGCGCTACAATCTAGGAAGGTCAGAGAGGTTGGCTTCTCACCTAAACAGGCCAGCAGCAGCAGGAATCAGGACCAGGAGGGTAAGCAGTAATTGCCAGGACACTGTTTTTTCCCTTCAGAATTTTCAGGAGCAAAGTTATAATTTCTTTAAAAAAAAGAACTAATAACGCCGTTTTTGCTGAGGGTTTTCGGTTTTTGTTATAATTTGTTAAATATAACACCACTGTTCAAATGCGAGCAATCAAAAGTCATTTGCGGACATCAAGCTGTGTCACGTAAAGCGGAAAAAACTGCCGCAGTTGTTGCACTACACATTCATTCCCCTTTTCACATTGTTGCAATTTAAACTGGGACAACAATGTGTAAAATACCAGCAGTTGAACGTTAACATTAGAGTGTGGATTAGGGAGACCTCTTGTGAATTTATGGTGGAATTACATCAATTTATTGAATCTGATTATGCAACAAAGTTTTGAAAATGCAGGACAATGACCATTTTTTTTTCATGTCAAGGAAAAAAAAAATCACTGGGGACATTAAACAATGTCATTTCCAGATGGTTGTATAATCTCCTCCAGAAATACTGTGTCGGCTTTAATCCATACACACACAATATTATGGAGTTATTGTTTTGTAAACAAATGTTATAGCGGTTTTGATTGTCTCATAGTTTCAGCAAAATCAGCAAATGTTCAAAAAAAATTAAATGAGTTACTTTTTAAAAGCCTATATACTAAGATACTGTATCCATTGAATCTTAAGCCTGCAGCTAGCAACTATCTTCAATGCAAATTATTCAGTCCGTCAGTTCCTTTCACTATTAATGGATTGGCTGTTTGGTAGAATGACCAGAGAACTGCGAAAAAAAGTCCGTCCGTGTTTCCCAACGCTGATGTTCTTGTTTAGTCCACAAGCCAAAGATGTTCACTTTGGTGCCACGGAGGAATAAAAACACAAAATAGTTATCACTTTTAAGAAGCCGCAAACGCAGCACTTCGACTTTTTCGTAACACCGGTTAATCAAACCGGTTAATTAACAAAATAGATGGCGATTCATTTAGTAGCTGACAACTAAGTCATTAATCATTATAGCTCTAATGAATATTTTAAGTTATTGACGGTTAACTTTGTCAATTATGCAAATATACAGTTTAATGACCCAAGAAGTAATACAGAGATGGAAAGGTGGTTCCATTTGTCCTTAGTATGCTCAGCAAATGCCCACAATGCAGCAGCGATACACTTAAGTAATGTTTGTCATCATGATTGCTGCAGCTTCTCTAAGTGGGTGTTTTGACCAGTTCAATCAACTCCTAATGGCTCCTAATAGCTTTCCTCGTTGTACTCTTTATGCACAGGTCACTCATGAGTTATATTCTTTCTTCTCCTCCTGCTTACAGATAAAAAACCCTTCTTCTGCAACCACTGTGATTTCCACACTGTCGATGCCTCAGTACTCAGGTCTCACCTCCACATGCAGCACCAGGATCTGCTGAGCCCTCTCAGCAAACCGAGCAGCGTCTTCGACAACCTAAGTCAAAGCGGTTCCAAAGCCTCCAGATATATGGACTACCTCAGAAACCGGAGCGTGTTGCTCAGTCAGCCCTACTGGCACCCCTACACGTGTCTGCCTGAGTCAAACATTAAAACAGAGAACGATTCTGAGGTCAAAGGGCAGGGACACGCGCACAATGACGCGGGCGGGCTTCTCAACTTGTCTGCATTGTGTTTAAGTAAAAGAGACGGCGCCGGTAACTGTCAGGTTAAAACGGAGAGCCTGGTGAGACACCACTGTCCATACTGCTCCCATTCCACCAGCTACCCGGAGGTTCTGTGGATCCATCAGCGGGTTTCGCACAGGGTGGACAACAGCAGCTCCATGGCACCTAAGTGGGCGCCGTGTGTCAACAGCATGAGGATTGTAAAGGCCGGCGCCTCCCAGTGGAGACGCACAGGGGCTCCACCGTTCCTTGAAGGCAAGGACTGTCCGGCTTTACCTGCTCCCAGAACACATCGCACGAAGCCACCAGATGTCCCAGTCCACAGCAGCGGCAGCAGCGGCAGCAGCAGCAGCAGCGGCAGCAAGCACTCAGCCCCGAAGACCCAATCAGGGGTTCCGAAGTCCAAGCATCAGTCGAAGGACCCTCGATCCTCCGATGCGACACATTCCCGTGGCAGGGTGGGGCCTCTCCCGCAGAAGAAGTCTGATGAGCAAAACCGGACGGTGGATGGGGGAAGCAAAGGCCCCAGCGCGCAAGCCGGTTCATCCGGCACCGCTGTGCATAGCAAGGGCGGTTTCCAGCCAATCAGCAGCCCCAAACACAAAGGCCACCGGGTTCAGGTGGAGGGAAACTTTCCACAAGAGGGTTTGGGCTTTATGTTGGCTCGAAATCATAGTGGGACTTCATCTAACACAGCTGCAGATAGACTCCTTCCCCGCAGGCAGTCATGCGACTCCTCTCCAGGTCCCAAGGGTCCTGATCTCTGGGCCGCAATGCGCAGTTGGGGGCACAAGGCATATTTGGAACCACCCTTTTTCGCTCAGGGAAAGCGCGAATCAGCAGGACAAATGGCAATGGACATTGATATATTGAGCCTCCTGAAAAACTACAGTCCCCACGATCTGGCTTCTCTCTACCAGCACTGGGGGTTTGTTGACCCCAGACTTGACCCACAAGGTAAGAAGCATCTTGTTTAAGATGGAGGCCGACACTGATTAAAGTCTTACAAAAAAATTAAATGAACAAAAGTGACTTGTTTTTGTAATTTTGCTGGGTCGCATTAAAAAAAAAAAAAAAAAAAAGCGTCCTCACGTGTTTTGGCTACTATTAAACGTCTGTAAACCAAAGAGTGGGAGATTTATGACCGAATGCTCTGTGTTTTACAGCAATGTTGCAGTTTAATGGAAATTTTGGAAATGAAGTCCATTCCTCCTCTGAAGCTTCCAAACAAGTATGTTTTCCTTGCTGCAGCTACTGCTATGATCCAAAGAACAATGAATAATAATAATCATAATGATGATGATAATAATAGTTGCATTTTTAACACATCAACTATGAAACAATGAATTGTCTGGCTATTGGTAGGTATTGAAATGATAGGTATATTCATATATACAATGATTTTTAGCTTCAGTTTGAGATGAAAAATGTTGTGCCTTCAAACTTAAGCAACTGTTTTTTGACAGCAGTTTGCAGACCATCAGGGGAAAAAAATACATTTTATTGAATCATATTTTTTTGTATTTTTTTTCATTTTGTTTTTAATTTATTCATCCAGTGGCCGTCCGTGTATTAAGAGTCTAGGACCTCCGCCCATTATTGCCCTTTTCAAAATGAGGGACAACAAGAGAATCCTTGTCTCCCCCACATGCCTCCACAGTTTGCCCTCACCAGCGGTGTGTGTCTGTTCTCATGTCTGTAACTCGTCTGTGTCTGAGAGCAGTGTGTCATCCCGCGTCTCTGTATTTTAAGTGTTTGCGTGCGTTGCTGTCAGCTCCCACAACCTGGCTGTCTCTCCCTTCTCATTTTCGTAGGAGAGGCTGACAGGGATGAGGCAGACACATAATAAAAAAACATTGTTGTCCCCCTCAGGGTAAAACTCACCCAGCATCTCCATATGGTGTGTCATCAGCCTGTCAGTCAGGACTACCCTGATGCTACCTACAACTGCTCTTGCTTTTCTCCTCCCCTCCCCGAGAGTAATATGTGGACAACTTTTCCGACATAAGAGCTGGGCAATATCTGTCTCCGTGCGCACAGATGACGAGTTACAGATCAGACAAATCCAACATGGCTGTGTTCACGTGCACGCTAATTATTCCGAGTATGGCAGCACTCCCGGGTTCGATATAGGTCACGTCAACTCCATATTCCATTTGGATATTCCCAGTGTGCACCCATTCAGAATTAGACTGGGAATGTTTTCGAGTGAGACGTGAGGGACACGACGCGATTATTTTCGTGTCAGGCCTCCAGTCGGCCCTGTGCGGCGCAAACAAAGCAGCCAATAGTCTGCAAACCAGGATCCAAGACAGGAGTCACGTGACTGCAAACCCAAGGAAGTAAATTCCTCCGTAGCAGTTACATCGGACGTGTGTCATTACGTTGTCCAAGTAGGCACGTGCACGGGAATATTAGTGGAATTTTCTTTTTTATTTACCATGTAAACAGCTTGGTCAGAATACTGTCTTTTCAGAACGAGGTTGAAAACTGGGACATCGTGCCTAAACATGTAAACATAGCCAGTATTGCAGTGTTGGAACAGCTACCACGGGAACAGATTTTCATGTTTTTCTTGAGGATCTGAAAAAAAATTGTTTTGTTTTGTTTTTTTCCTTTCTCTGTTTTCTTTTGTTTTTGCGCCCGTGAACAAGCTGCACGCTCAGCTTCACATCTAAGGTCAACAAGTACAAAAGCTAATGCATAAAATATCAGCGCATAGTGTGAGTGTGTGGACACCGGCCAACGTCATATCAGTTAGCTCATACCACCGGGGAAGAACACGTACCAGTCAGGATTATATTTCCCCGAGGACATTAATACAAATTAACAAAAAGCTTGCTAGCTGAAGATTATTTTCTCAAGACATCCATTCGAATGTCAGAAAGAAGTTAAAAATGGCCGAGGTAATGCCTCACATTTACATTCCTTATTTTTAATTTGTTATTTTACCCTGCACTTTTTTTTATTTTATTTTTTATGAAGGACAAAAACGTCAACCCTCAAATATTTCACCGCTGAATGTGCGAACCTGTGTCCTTGATATTTTTTTGATTTATGACATTTCAATAGAACAGTAGAACAGTCATATCCATGCTTAAGTGATCCCACCAGCTTCCCAGTTTCTCATCGTATTTATCAAGGTGGTTCTTGATTATTAAACATGCAGGTCCCTCGCATTTCCAACAGCAGAGGATGCTGGGAAACCTTTAAGAGGTGTTTGCATGCAGCTGTATTCTGCTTTCCTTTGGAGCGCTGATAGCATATCCAGGTTACCAGGATACAATATTGACTCATAATCTGGACACTCTGAGCAAGCAGCTGCTACATTTTATTTCGAGTAAGCATGAGATGTGTGGAGAAACTCCTGAAAATTTAATCAGAGAGTGTTTTTTTCCCCCCTGTCTTGCGAACTAAATGACTGGAATAAATTCAGCTCCAAACGTGTCGACCCGCGCAAACCTGAACCCGCATCTGATGAAACTGAACCTCTACATACCATCCTGCATTGGGAACTATTAAGGTTAAAAATAAATCCTTAGAGTTCCTTCATCTCAGTCAGAATTGTATCATAACTTCTTTTTTTTTTTTTTAACAAAGAATATTTCGTACTGATTTACAGTATCTCATCATGCTTACAGGTAACATATAGAAATACAAATGTAAGCCACACACACACACGTGTGCGCTGTGCTTGCCAGTGTTTGGATGGGGCTGACGTCTCAAACGTGTCTCCTGCAGGTGAACAGCCGCTCCACTTCATCCTCAGGGTCTCTTCATAAAGGAACGTGAAGACTGTCCGCGCTCCCCGCGGCTTCTCGCTTGCACAACGTCGACTGCTGAACAAAGAGGCCTGCTGTTCTCGAAAAAGGAACCAGCCATAACTCCTGGAGGACAGAGGCGCTTGATTATGCACAATATATGCAAAGACATGAGGTGGACTCTTAATTATTTCGTCATTATGGTCATTTTGTTTGAAGTGCTACGCATGCTTTATTTTATTTTATTTTATTTTTGTTTGCTAAGTATGTAGATATGTTAGCTACCAAAACACACATGGAGGTACGCTTTTTTTTTCTTTTTCTTTTTTTTTTGCAAAAGAGAGTGGAAATAAAATGCGAGGTGACAAGAATTAAGAGAATATTCTCTCGGCAAAAGGCCCAGAAATATCTGCTGGATTGGGGCGTAAAACGGAGCTGTGGCGGGAGATATCCGGCAAAATATGCGACATATTGAAGGCAGTCAGAGGTTGTTCAAAAACGTGCAAGAAAAATCTCTTTGTGTTGCTTCTGTGTATCAGTATTCAGTGTCAGTTGTGGGTGGAGCAGTAGAGTATGAATTCCAGGCAAAGTCATGTGAGTTTTCTTTTTAAATCCATCGTCGCCGAACGTGTTCACGCTGATCCGAGATCAGCTCTTTGAGACGAAAGATTGAGGCCTCCACCGGTCACCTGGTCGGTGGCGACGCGCGACTGCGGTCGTGGCACTTTTGCGATCATGCAGGAAGATAACTGCTGCGTTGCGGTTACAGGTTAGCAGATTTTGGTTATCGTGGAAAAACCGGAGTGGGATCTCAAAGCATGTCGTTACCTTCCCACGAGGGGGCGCTGTGCTACAAGTCCACTAGAGCTAAATCTGCCCAAATCCAGGCTTTAGCAGTATTAGCGCATCATTTCATTCAGAGAAACATTCACAGTGGATGCCGTGCAGCACTCGAGTAAGCCACCTGGACACATCTGCATTGCAGAGCACGCACCGGCTGCGTAAACGCCACATTATTTGACTACTATTTTTGTAAATACAGCAACAACAACAACAACGAAAAAAAGGCCATATTTCTTACGCGCATTATATGGAAACTGGAGATTCTTTCTGCGGATGCCGGCTGAATTAATATGCCCACGCATGCAGGCATTTCACGAAATTACTCAGAGCACAGGATCAGCCGCGGTTGCGTTTATGGGCGTTTATGTAGCGCTGAGGGGCATATCTCTGGAAGCCTGCCAGCCGTATTGTCTGCTACAATCTGCAGTCCGGCGAAACTGAGTGATCGTTTCCAGTTTGCAGCCGCAAATATTCCAACCCGGGTCTTTTATCAGTGCTGATCAGGGTCACGTTTGGCTCTCGATGTTGAGGTCAGAGTCTGCACATCAAGCAAAGGTGTCCGCCAGTGCACATACAGGACTCACGGAAACTTACATCTGTCGCCAAACCGAAAGACACAGAACGGGACAATCAGCGGGTGTCAGCCGGCGGTCGCCTGCGCTCGGCAGCAGATGCGCGCGGCGCGAGTTTTACGTGTCAAAATAACCAATGACCAGTGTAAAAAGTGTAAACTCTTTAATTTTTGCTCATGTAAGAGACATAGCGTTAGCACCTGCGCTCGCGTCACACGTGCTAGCGATGTAGCAAGCAAGTGCTGTTAAATCCGTAGACATAGAAGCAGGAGAGAGAGGAGTCCTACTTAATGTGGCCCTGATTTACGTCTGCCAGGAGAGTTTCAGTTTTTTATCACCGCGACATATTAGTTTGACTTTTTTTTTTTTTTTTTCAAATTCACCTCATTCACAGTTTGTTTCACGCGTGTTTCATGTTTGCAGATTAATTTAGTATGTTTATATTTTAGTATTGGTTCGGTGTATTCATCTCCCATAGAGACTCGGTCTATGCATTTGTACCTGAAATAAAAGCCATCAAAATGAGAGATCTTGGGAGATCTTGAGAATACATAATTTATTACTGGGGTGTGAACTTTGATATGAATGGGGAGGGGAGAAACATTTTTTTTGATAAATTGTAAAATGATAGTTTTATTTAATGTTCTTTTTGTTTGCTAAGAGTGGAATTTAAACACTCCCTAAGAACTTGACATTTGTAGTAACAACAGAAAAATGCAAATAAAAAACAAACAAACAAACAAACAAAAAAAACAGCGTTTTTTTCGGTGAGTTTGGAGAGATGCTCCTGAAGCAGGTTTCAGTGGGGCTGTGATCTGTTTTCTGCCACATCAATCTGCCAACATGCTGCTTCAGACAGCTTGCGAGGCAAATTTAAAAAAAGAGAGATAGGAAAAAAAAGTCACAGCAAGCCGGGCTGCGGTGAGTTTTATGCACGCCTGAACTTTTACACCAACTTGGTTCGGACTATGTAAACATATTTCATAACAAGTGGTCATGCTGACTCCAAAATTTCTATTTTTGCCAGTTGTACATTTTTGTTTGACTGTACACAAATACAATAAAGTTGTTTAATTGTTTATTTATATCCTAATGTTATTCTTTTACCTCACACACACACACACACACACATACTCTCTGATCCTCAGTCTCAAGCCTTTAAATGCTGGTAATTTAAAGGGGTCCGTTGTTATTAGACAGTAATCCGACGTGCTTAAATTTTAGACTGAAGCCAGTGCGCCGCATGCACAAGATTACGGTGAGACAGCTGATTTAAAGTACTCGTCAAGTGACAGAAAAAAAAAAAAAAAGTCCCATCAGGCCTGAATATTTGACCGCGCATTTTCCGCTGTTCACCATTTCTACCAGCAGGTGGTGGGCGATGTCAAGCAATGAGAAGCCTTTGCTGCTGATTCCACTCCTGCGCATGACTACTTCATTCCTCCACAGTTGCACAGTCAAATTTGTGACCTTAAGCTTACTGCCGCGATCTGCCCTTGAGCGCTGGGTTGAATAAAAAGATTCGAATATATAAACGCCCGGGCCTGTTCTCCGATGGCTCGGCGGGGTGAAGCACGTCCCGGGTTTGTCCGCTCAAGAGTCCGGAAGACAACTTTCAGCATGGATTGTTTTTAAATGTGTCATCTGTGTACAAAATTTTACCATGTAGAATAACGAATAGCAACAACAACAACAACAAAAAAGCTTTTAATTCTAACAATTCTTTCAACGTGCAGCTTGACCTTATTCGATTGGCTGAACCCGGAAAGTAAAGCGCGCACTCGTGTGTTGGGCACTTGTGCGACCGTCCGCGTACGCACTGCCTGTGTGTCCTTGTCACATAGTGTTCCGTCAGCGGCTCGTGTTGTGTCTTGGTGCAGTGACAGCCTCCGTTAGCCGCCGGAGGAACCTCGGAGATCATGTTCGCGCTGCCACCAGCAAGAGGGCTGAGATCCGCGCCGGCCACAGGCTCCGCGGGTAGATAATGTCAGCCGGCTGGAAGCGGGAGAAACGCGGCGGCATATGTTGCCTGACAGGGAAACGCCTGGCTGTTGTCGAGCGCAGAGGCGAGATGGACGGGTGGACGATCGGAGTGACAGCTGTCAGGACAGACTGCTTCTGTGTGTGTGTGTGTGTGTGCGTGTGCGTGTGTGTGTGCGAGGCCTTGCAAGCGGGAGCATTCGTCGTTGATGTGTTTTTTTACTTTTTTAACAGGGTGGTTTGAGGATACAACTCAGTTTTTTAAGTGGTTGAGTTAGGATTAGCCACCAACGAGGACAGCGAGGTCGTCTCTAATATTACTGGAAATTCTGGGATTTATAAACAAAGAGAGCTCACAATGTGCAAATACACACATATGTCTTTATGTCTTTTTTTTTTTTTTAAATAAGTCAGATTTTATGTTTTCATTACACGAGACAGTTACTGCTGCTAAACTCAAATTTAGGGTCATAAAAAATACAGTAAAAAATATTCGCCACCAGATTATGACCACAGAATCTGAAAGGGAAAGGAGATTGTACAAAGTATGAGGTGAAATGAATGGATGAAATGTGAAATGTTGTGATTCAAAAATTAAAAAAGGAATTTGGCTGAATTGCACACGTTGCACAGATGGACATTAAATTCTGCTCTAGGACGAGAAAAATTCACATCAATTTCGGTTTTAAACCCATGTGTTGAGTGATACGCAACAATTAAATATGTTGACTATTGATTTTATAATGAGGAGGTAGAACTGCACTGACATCATGCTGCTGGATGGATCGGGGGGCCTCAGAGGAACCGGAGCGATGACATAATGCATTCTGAGATCCTCATGCAGATGTTTGCGGGAGAGCTATGTTTAAGCGTTCAGGTTTTCTGGTGGCTGCTGTGTGTGTGTGTGTGTTTTTGTGTGTGTGTGTGTGTGTGTTTTTTTCCAACAAAGAGGCGGTGAGGTGAAAACGCGGGATGACAGGAAAAGCAAGAAAAAATGAAA
>CAAKHG010016537.1:0-10914 GCA_901007715.1 Dactylopterus volitans | reverse complement strand
GCATCCTCATTGCGGTCCTCCTAAGGTACAATGAATTCCAAGGGAATGATCTGCCCCGAGGCTTCATAGATCAGCACCATATCTGGCCTTAGTGCTGTGAGACCATAGTTTCTGGAAACTTCAGTTGATAGTTCAGTTTCAGTTATGTGCCGTTGCCAGTAAGCCAGAAGAGGTGGCTGTGGCAGCTGATGTTTGCTCCTCTCAGACATTAATGAAAGCAATGATTTTTTTTTCTGGGTCAGGAGCTTGTAGTGATTCATACCACTGCAGATGCCATGTTGATGAATCCAGGTCTTCTATTCCAGCCCAGATCACTCAGCTGCAAGGCGGATAATGATGGTAGTCACTGTCTGGGGGCATCACTTGCCTCACCCCTGGTTGTTACAACAATGCTAAAATCAACATCCTTATCAAACTTCAGTCACTTATTTTCTTTTATTTTCATTTGAGGCCACTTCACAAAACGATGTTCTGATGGTCTGTGTGGGTGTCATGCTTGTGTCACCTGGAGTTCTAGACACTTTGGGTTTTCTTTGGTCGTGACTCCCCTGCATCTCACCAGGAGTAGTACCTGATCGACCTTGAGCCACTGGCCTGGTGGATCTTCAGGCCATGGAGGTGCTTGCACACCGTGCTACAAACACATGCCATTCCAGTATTTCCATTGCTATGTGTTGGTACCCACTGGTCCGTCTGGATGGGATTTCCACCCCAACCCCTTTGGGACTGGCTGGACATATCTTTTTGTAGGGTAATCTGTTGCTTCTTTTGGGTTCTTTTTCTCATAACCTGTAACTGATAAATGTATTTATTAATTTTTCACATCATACAAAAATAGACAACACAGAACAAATAAGGTGCCAGTGGTCAGGTTCACAACAAGGCAGAACAGTATATTACATATTTTAACAGAGCAGTATACTTCACAATATTCAAACAGTCCAAAGTAGAATCAAATCAAATCAATTTTATTTATATAGCGCCAAATCACAACAGGAGGTATCTCATGGCACTTTACAAGAAGAGCAGGTTGAGACTGTGCTCTTTAATTTACACTCATGACACTATCTCAAGGAAATTGAATCAAAGCAACTGGACTTGTTATTGGTCTTGGGAAGACGTTTCATCAGAGGCTTCATCAGTTCATGTGAAACGTCTTCCCAAGACCAATAACAAGTCCAGTTGCTTCGATTCAATTTCCTTGAGATAACCATGACCTGGGTGAGTGAGAACATTCACAGACTCATGACACTAACAATAAGAATTGGTATATTCCTTTTTCAGTTAGTTCACAAAGGTCTTTTTGGCCTTCTCCCCTTCGAAAAATAATAAAAAGGATTCCCAGATCTGCTTAAAAATTGGATATTTGCCTTTTAACATAAATGTAAGCCTTTCAAGGGATAGTGAATTTGACACTGTGGCCAGCCAGGCTTGTAGACCTGGTTTGTTCATAGATTTCCAGGAGCTGGCTATTATGTATTTGGCTTGTAGCAAACAGTAAATTGTCATTTTCTTATTTTCCTTATTCAGTTTGCATTCCTGGGGCGAAAATCCCCAAATACACATAATGGGACACAGTTTTAACCTTTAACTTTAACTCTCCTTAATAAGATAAATTATGTTTAACACTTCTGTCCAAAACACTTGAACTTGACGACATTCCCATAGGCAATGGACTAATGTGCCTTTCTCGCCACACTTAACACACCCATTGCTATCCCTTACTTGCCCTTTGTCATCTCTCCAGGCTGTCCACCATCTCTCCAGCTGTCACTATTCTTTTCTTGGTTGTCACCTAATCTGGTCCTGGTAGTCACTGGTTGTTCCAGACAACAGTTTGTAACACACATTCTCTTGTGATGCACCTTGGCATATTGTCAGTGTAGTAGTAGTAATTTCAGAACAACAATTATTTTTTTAATTTAGACACACAATGAATGTGTGAAGCTGTCACAGATCTCATGGAGATTTGATTGTCTTCACTTCTTCAAGTATTGGATAGCCATTGTATGTTTGCTGTCAAGTATAGCGGCTTGTTAGAAGTCATGGTATCATCAGGATGATTAAAGTGATCCCAGAACAGATGTGGTCTAATGTTCGCTTTCGCTGCTAACTTTAGAATTCATTGCTCATGGGAAACAGTTTTTACTCTCTTTCGTTCTGTGTGTGTGTGTGTGTGTGCGTGTGCGTGTGCGCGCGTGCGTGCGTGCGTGCTCCTGCTTGCATCTGGGCTCATGCTTCGTCAAGCGTGACTTGATATAAAGATCATTGGTTGTTGAATCTTGGTTAAATATATGGACCATGCTGTGAGCAATAGTAATCTGAGATTGTGATGTTATGTTGCTCCATTGTTTTTGTACATCACAAGCCAAAAATTAAAAGCATTTGTTACAATATGAATTGTAGGAGATTTATCTTTTTCAGGTTTGAGTAGGCATTTGTTGTCTGCAGCCCGTCTCTTCACAAAATCACTTGTGACTTTCTCTTACAAACTCTGATGTCAAAAGAATAGGGACACTGTACATTGCAGATAAAAACAGAATGCAATGATTTCTAAATCCCTTTTCATTTATGTTCAGTAAAATAGAATACAAAGACTAGGGATGGGCACTGAAACCTGGTATTAATCAGCCCGCTAGGATAAACTGTGAAATACCAGATTTCGCCAACAGTATTGACGAAAAGATGTCATTCGTCTATGATGAATTATCACTCTTCCCAATCCTAGAGAGAGATATCTGTGATGGAGATTGTCTAGTTTGAGAGGGTGGTGCCTCACTGCCTGTCTCTCATTCGTGTAGTTCCATTGTGACATACAGAGAAGCTGCTTGGTGGAGAGAGTGAAATGTACTAGTCTGGGTGTCAATGCAAATGATCCTCTTTGCCATAATCGCAACATGTCTTTTGAGTGCAAGTATGGGAACATGAGCAATGTAGCAAATCATTTAGTGGATGTACATCACATACAGGATGTTGTTTTACAGCTTAGATTGTAGTTCATCCCACATCAACCTCAGCTATGTTATGCTAGCAGGAGCCCACACAGAGTTAATCAAACAATACAATACACACATGGTTTATCGTAACGTTAATCGGTTAGATTTTTAAATGTGTGTTCATTCTGTCTGAAATAACGAAACAATCAAGTTCAAAACACTGAGCTGGCTGTGTCACCAGCACAAAACGAACTTTTAACATGTTAAGTCCTGCTACATTAGAGCCTTCGTGACCAGTTTTAGTCGAAAAGTGCCCTTGGGAAAAATTCTGCATATGATAGAAACGACCAGTGAAAAGCTAAGGATGTCAAGGAACCTAAAGTATATTGGGGCTGCACAATTAATCGAATTTTAATCAGGATCACAACTTTGGCTTCCCACAATTAAATGAACATGATCAAGCAAAATTGAAATTGCTCTGTTGATAGAACAGAGATAGTATGTACCTGCTCCGCTGGAAAGCAAATCAGGTGCTCCCCAAACCACTGTCTCACCATGTGCCTGCATGAGCCATTCACAGCTGTTCTCTAGCACCAAGAAGCCTGCATTAGTACTCTAAGAGGTCAGTAGAAACAAAAATCAAATATCTGACTCTGGCACAGCAGAAGGCGAAGAGGTTGTCCCTAATAGTGGATCATCATCCACTGTCTGGAAATATTTTGGATTGAGGGCAAAAGATATTTACCACGAGCAAATGATATGCAAAGAGTAATGCAGAGTTATGGCTGCGCCGCAAGGCAACCACACTAACTTATTCAACCACCTGAAAACACACCATAACAAAGTACACAATGAATACATGAACTCCAAGAAAAAAGTTACATCAGTTGCTAGCATGAATCGCCCAGTGTCAACTCAGATGTGCAGAAAAGCAAGCGTGTACAATGTGTCGCTGTCTCCATCCAGTTCACAAAGACATGCTGAAATCACAACTGCGATTGCATTTCATCTGACCAAAGATACAGCATGTGTCTAGTACACACTGTCATAAAGGCTACAGGAAAATGTTAAACATGCTTACAAAAGGTATGTTATCCACTCGCACAACTATTTTCCAAAGTGGCATTACTGGCGCTGCATGCAAAATGTTGGCGGGCAATAGAGAGGGATCTTACAGCTGTCGAATACTTTGCTACAACCATTGTCCTATGGTCAAGTGGAACAATGGAACTGCACATGAGCATGACAGTTCATTACATTGATAACAATGTGTTATTTATTGTAGCACGATTTAAAAGTGAAAGCAATGTCCTGCTAATTTACTTTTGTGTTAAGTTATCATACAGTATTTTTATGTGCTATTTTCATCCAGGAGAAGTGTTGAGCTTAGGTGAATAAGGAGGACCACTTTTATTTTGATGCAAAGATTTGTACGCAAGCAGGAATGCAGCACAATGGATCACATGGATGTGAAAGCAGTATTATGTTTACATGACGGTTAAATACGAATATTTTTGTCACCAAAATCATTGAATGATCATGCTAACTAATTGTGATCTCAGGAGTGATCAAAAATAATCATGTTAATCATTTTGGCTATAATTGTGCAGTCCTAGCCTATAGGTAAACAATGCTGCAAAGTGGTGGTGACAAAGCAGCACAACAAACTTAAAGGCATTTTGGTCTTTTAAAAGGAATTTCAAGAGGTCTGTAAGGAACCCATTTCAACAACACTTGAATATTACAGGTATCATAATTGTTAACCTGACTGGGGCGCATATTAAAATGATCCATTTAACTGTTTGTAATTGGCCAACTGCCACATTAGCCTTCTTTTAAATGATCATTGAGCGAGCGGTTATGGCTAAAATAAAAATAACTAATCTTTATGCGGGAGCTAGGCAGCAACCGTTATCAAGTGTGCCCGTCTGTAACTTAAAAATAGTATTGTCATCAGTGCTATTGTTTGTATTGCTCTAATCTTTATTTAAAAAAATCATGAGCCAATTTTCTTTCATGTTTTGTGTATTGCTTTCAAGTTTGAAATTCTAGTGTCATGACAGCCCAACTGTGTGTGTGTGTGTGTGTGTGTGTGTGTGTGTGTGTGTGTGTGTGTGTGTGTGTGTGTGTGTGTGTGTGTGTGTGTGTGTGTGTGTGTGTGTGTGTGTGTGTGTCCATCCATTTGTGGGAGTTTGATTTTTTGTTTATCAAGCTGTGAAAACATTTTAGGACTCATTTCCAACCATTTATGTTCCACAACTAGCTTGCAGGGCAGCATTAAGACTCTTTTTGTTCATTCCAATGCTGCATCAGTATCTTCCTTCCGTCAGTGGCAGTTTATGGTATATGCAAGATAGGCAATTGCATTTGAAGCCAATGCATTAAGGGCTGCATGGGAAGGAACACAAATTGCATCGTACTCCTCAGAGCTGAGATATTTCCTCGAAAATTAGAGACACCCCTCCCTATTACAATTTGGCTCTTTTATTAAGACACTGGGGAGTGACATTAAAAGATCACAAAGTAAGAGTGTTATTTATGGTTGCTCATGCCGCCTCTTCTCTCTGTCTTTATCTGCTCTCTTTATTGGTGAGGACAGGGATGAATAACCACACTTTGCAAGTAAATAGTCAGTAATCCAGGAAATCCAAACGTCAAATCAACAACACACAAGAAAAAAAATAAAAATAAACAAATAAAAACAGAAGAAAACGCACAAAAGCAAAGTATTAAACATCGTGGATCCCATTCACCACTGCTTTGTTTTACACAGCCACACTTGTTAGGCTAATGGGGAAATAAATGCAAGCAAATGATGTTCCGCCCCACACTGCCTTGGGACCACCACTGCCTTCATCATTGCATTGCTCCTGCACTGTTTTTCTACATACTTGTATACTTTCTCTCTTTGCACTGTCAACTTGGCACGAATGTGCTCCCTCCTCCCCGTCAAAGCCCCTTTTTACTCCTCCTTTCCTGCTTCCCCTATTTCTTCTTCCCTCACTGAAAATGACAGAATCCCCCTCCCCACCTACCCCGCTCTGCTTGAGGCGGTTTTGTGAAAAGTGGGAAGATGGTAAGATAGACAGAAGACGGAAGCAGACAGAGGGTTGAATGGCATCATTCACAAGCATAGCAAACGAGAAACACACTGTTAAAGCACTGGCGCGGAGTACACTATCACTCACAGTAATCACTGCTCACTCACTCATGTTGTAAACTATGTAAATATGTAAATAATGTTGCAGTGGAGACGATCAGATATCGAATCCATAAGCTAAAAGAAAAAATCTTGTCTGACTGAATATCGATTGCCGAGCTTTTTATTTTCTAGCTTGTCTTTATGATGCTTTGATGAGCATCCTTGGGTTGTAAAGTCGGTATTAATATTATGTTTATATGTCAACAGCAGGCTCACTTTTTATTTTAAATGAAAAATCTCAATTACTATTTTCGGATAAAGTTCTTAAAATGGCATTCATATAATTAATAAACCCCTCCGTGGTCCATCACCTTATCATGGTGGAAGTGTTGAAAGTTGAGTGCCCTAATGATCCCAGGAACTATGTTGTCAGGGGCAGCAGCCCCTGGTCTCTCTAACCCTCCCAGGGCAAATTGTTCTCGGGTGAAGGGTCTGACAAAGAATGGTCCTTAAATATGGGAAAACAAACATCAAAGGATCAGTGTGCCCTGTCCGGAGGGTTACCGGGGCCCCACCCTGGAGCCAGGCTTGGGGAAGGGGCCTGTCAGCGAATACCTGGTGGCCGGGCCTTTGCCCATTGGGGTCCAGTCAGGTCCAGCCCGATGCACAGACATGGGTCCGTCCTCCAGCGGACCCACCACCTGCAGGAGGAACCATACGGGTCTGGTGCAATGTGGATCGGATGGCAGGCCACTGCTGCCCCCACAACCTGGACCTGGAAAAGCAGAAAATGATGAGACGAAACGAGATAATTAATAAAATAGACATAACATGTCATTTCTAAAGACAATGGTTTTTAGTCAACAGTCGCTATTTATTATTTAACTCTGTGCTCTGTCCTTTACTACTGACCTCCAGATTTTGTCGTTTAAAATGTTTTCAGTTTACAGAGCTTAGAGCAGCTATCAAACACTAGAGGAAAAGTAGGCAATGTTACCAAGCAAGTATCATTCAAGCAGTAAGAGCTGTGTTATTGAAATCTCTGAGACACAAAGAGCTCTTCTTCATTGGACTTTTAATAAACTACTGCTACCCAGAAAGCCAGGCACATGCAAAGGAATGTATTAGCTCTCAGTGGCTCAAATTCAAAAAATAATCTGTCCCCTACTTTATACTACTGGAACAAAAAGATGGAGATGAAGGTTGTGAATGCTGCCAGCAAAATGTTTTAGTAAAATAAGCTTTACCAAGGCCTCGTCCAGCCACCTCCCTCCTTGTTCTGTCGCATCGCTCTGGAGGACAGTGGGACCGATGACAACACACACAGTCATCAGTTTGCGGATACGGTGGTTTTTCCCTCTGATTGCATGTAAAATGATTTTTCATAATCACAGAATATTTTAAACTTTTCTGGGCCCCTCTTGTCATTTTGCAGCAAGAGTTTTGGTGACAGAAACTCCGTATGTGACTGCTTCTTCTGCCACAGTTCCTATTTTACTTATTCAGAACACTTTAAATATTAAAGTAAAATACAGTTCCGGTCTCAATCAATAGTTCTAAGTCTCCTTATAATAACAAGATGAAAATTTTAAATGAGGAGCTTGTCTAAAGGATGGTCCAATGTGTTCTATCCTAAAGGAACTAATAGGAATAGGATAGGAAGCACTTAAGCTCCTTTCTTTCCCCCACCGAGACCTTTCGTTTTGTGCATTTATGTAAACTAATTCCACCATGTGCTGTTCTTGCTTTTCTCTGTTGGAACTCTTGTGGCACTGAAGCAGAGGCGAGGTGGAGTCTTACTTCTCTGCAGGTTTCTACCATGAATGCTTTAAACTTGAGTTGTTAGTGTAAAGACTACATCATTGAATTTTTTTCAAATATACCTCATGAAACATATTATTGCTGTTTCCCTTGATTGACGCTCAAGGTATCACAGGTACTATGGGCATTTCTGAGCACTCCCAAGGAAAAAAACAAACAAACAAAAAAAAAACCTTATGGTTTCTCATTGTTTGTAATGTGTCTCATTTGCACAGGTGCTGGCTATGTCTTAGCCTTCATCTACAAGTAATGAGGATACACAGCGAAAGTGTGTCTTATGCTGTCTAGAGAGTTACAGGAGGGTTGATTTTGCTTTCAGAGTTTACAAAGGTGACTGTGAATGTCTCTGTGTCGTACTGTACCGCAGTAGCAGTGAAAACCGTAGCAGGTCTACCTGTGAGCAACCAGCCTGATGCGTGAGAAGAAGATAAAAAGTAAAGTCATTGACAATAATATCAGAGAACAAAGAGAGCTAAGATAATAATACAGTATTTGAGCAACAAACAGTATTTTCTCCCCTATAATGCAAAGTATGTTAATCTGAATTTGAAAAATGCAGAAAAATGAAAAACAAAGATGTGCAGAGTGTGATTGAGAAGGCTTTCTTCACTGAGACACAAATGAAATGATCCAGAGAGGGATAGAAGAAGCTGGACTCAAGATGCAGAGACTCAGAATGGTCTAGCATAATGCAGATAAAGGCAGGTCTGAGAGTTGTAGAAATGTCTGTACAGAGAAGGAGAAGATTTTGACAGACAGAGTGAGCAATTAAGAACCAGCATAAGACATGGGGTCTCTCTCCGTCAGGCACACACACCAAAATGAGTCGAACATATGGAGATGCTGAGAGAGCAAATGAGTGGGTGGGAACAAGAGGTAGAGGTAGAGGAGGTCCCCCGGGGGACCTATTGTGTCCGATGCTTTTACTGTGGTGATGATGCACCGTGCTGCCGGTCCCCTCCTCTCATTAAAGCTTTATGAAGCAAGCTTAGCACACATTTTATTACAATGACGCCAGTGTCTGGCACATTCCAGCCTTGCGGCGGGTTAGCGGTGGAGAGGGTTGCAGTGAAACAAGCCCATAGAGATGTGCATCGAAAAGGATGAGCAAGTCAGAGAGACAGAAGATCAGATGTTCTTTGCGTGAACGAAGAATGAGACAGTTTTCTTTTGTTTTGTTTTTTTATATTTTTGTGTGTCTGTATGGTTGCAGATGTCTGAAAAAAAGAGTGATTTGGGATTAAGGCTAACAATATTTTCTTAAGTTTTGATGGAGACCCAGGAGGAAGGTGGGAAATGAAATTTGCAAAGAGCGATGTCACAACTGCATCTAGGCCAGTAGTTTTAGTTAAGTTTAAAAAAAATGTCACCAACTGGCTTGGGAGCAGCACTCTCCGACTGTGCAAAGCTTTCTTTTTGTTCAGCTGCTTTGCTTCCAAAATCACAAATTCATCTAAAAGCAAGTGACATTTTCCCAGCTGTCAAGGAAATTCATTTTTATGTTCATCCTCCTTTGTCCTCAGAGAGTGTAAGGACATCATTTCCCCCAGTCAAGAGCCATCTTTCATCAGTCAGCTGCCATCATGGATGGACATAAATGCATAAATGTACCTCGGTGTTTCACTCAGAATATAAATACGCACATCGGACCAAACTCTTCACTTGATCTGCTTGCTCTTAACTTTTGATTTATTTGCCCTTATCCTCAGAGCATTATTAATGTTGTCCGTGGCAAATGTTTACCTTAAACAAGTGTTCTTGTGTCTCATTAAAATAATGTTGCCATCATTTGAAATTTCATTGCATACAGTCACATCTCTATAACCATCTTTCATGATGCTCTGCACTCTGAAGTATTAAAGAAAATGCCAGATGCTTCAAAAAGCATCTAGGAAAACAATCATATGCTGACTTTGAGGACACCATGACTCAGCATCTGCTGAATGACTCATTCAAAGTACATAGTATGCTGGTTCTCTGCACTGAAGACATTTAGCTTCTGTCATAATCGCAGACTAAATCCCTGCCTTATCGCCTCAGGGGTGCAGAGGCCTCAGCTTTGTTTAATTGCCACAAGCCGAACCGTCAAAGCTCTATGTCCCTCAGTGTTTACCCTCACTGAGGCTTATAGCTGATAATGGAATTACTCCGAGTCTTGGGAGGAGGGAGAGAAGGAGTAAACGGAGGAGAGGTAAAACGGAGGCAGGCATGGAAGGAGAGAACAGATAAAGTGAATGGCAGAGGCTGAAGGAGAGAGGATGGGTGCAGCATCTGCTCAAAGAGATGAAAAGGCAGGAGGCGAAGAGAAGCACAATGAGATCAGAAGAAGGAGATAAAGAGAAAACTACACAGATACCCAGTTGTTGCCAAAAGCAAAGTTTGCAGTCTCCATGTTTACTCCAGTGTGATGTATTACAAGGTGGAGAATGAGTTATGATGCTGGCTACAACCGAAGCTTCACGTCTGCCTGGAAAAAAAACAAAAACAAAATTCTAGCCAAGTGGGACCGTGGACGGGGAGGATAATGGTAGGATGAAAGATAATTAGGATGGATAAGTAGAAACAGCAGGGATGTGCTCATTTGGTCAGTTTACTCACCAAATTCTTAGCAGGTGAAGCAGCTGCTTGTTTGCTCATTTCAGCTTGATTTGTCAGAATCTGCAAGACTCTCAAACTGAGAACGTTTTTGTTCCAACACAGTTTTGTTGAATCCATGTGGATGAATGTCAAACTGAAGCAGAGGAGAGATTTTTGTGGAAGCAAGATAGCAGAGGACATCAGTGCTTTTCACTCTCCTCTCTGTCATGGTTGAAAGCTTCAGGGTATTTGAAGACTGAGTTGCAGTGTTGTAGTGGAAAATGACTTCACATTTGATGTGAGCCTTTAGCACGGTCAAGTGTGGGTATGGGCATGTGTGTGTGTGTGTGAGGATGTAAAAATGTGTGTGTGAGGATGTAAAAATGTGTGTGTGTGTGGGCGTCATAAAGTTGCAGCGAGGAAACAAAAGGTCGTGGC
>CAAKHG010016535.1:11698-27799 GCA_901007715.1 Dactylopterus volitans | reverse complement strand
GGCTGCCTTTTGACTGTCACATTTGTTGGGTTTTCGCCCCGAAAAGATGTGCCGCGTCCCTTTTATCGCAGTTTTAGGTGGTTGTTCCACCGTCACTCTGCAGCCGGGCTCTGTACAAAAGGGTACTGTAATGTAACAGCCTTAGCTGCATTCATCATAACTTTATACAAAAGAGTTATGACCTTCCTGGGGAAACATTCAGTTGCAGTAGATATGAGTGGCAGAGTTCTTTATTTTATTGTATTTTACACTGTATCATTTTATTTTCGAAACATCAGGAAGCCGCATTAAATAATTAAAGATTTCAGCCATTATTCCAGAGTTTCACCTTTGCCAAAGAAATCATAATTAGAAAGATAGTGTGTGAATGCATGAATAATCACAAATTATATAGATGCTGCTTTATTTCATGTAAGTGGGATTCAAATTAGTTCAAAGCTTGGAATTATAAATCGTCCCCTCTGTTTATGAATAACAGTCATTATTCTTTTCAGAGTAGGAGGAGCAGGGTGGGAGAGTTGATTTTCAAGTGGTGCCCATCTCACTCCTTTTCATTAAACAAGAGATGGAATGCATCCCTTAATATCCTTCTCTTTTCTATTTTAATAACTTTCTCATCTCTTCTCTTCTCTTCTTCCTTTGCATTTTTCTCTAATAGCCATGGACCTGCCATCAGTTTAATTGTTTTGCTCACGTTGTTTTCACCGTAACCTTTTCCATGGCAGCTCGATAGTCTTAGGAGACGCACAAGACAAATTGTCAGCAAAAGGAGAGGTCTCCTCTGAATAAGCTATGTTCAGTCTCAATGCTAATGCTGCTCACTCTGGTCTTTGAGAAGGATGCAGCGAGATTGATCCTGGAGTATCATTTGATGGTGTTTGTCTTTTCCCTTGCGAAAATGTGTGTGTGAGTTCACGGACGGAGGAGAGGTCCTTGTTAATGTTAATGTATGAGGACATTAAAAATGGACAAGACAAGCAAAACCGAATAGGTTGCGCCTTCAAGGTATTGATTCTCATGGATTTTATGGAAATTATTATTGTGCTTCCGAAATAATGTACACAATAATGTCCAGCCGTTTCGCAACTCAGCTGTCATCTATTAAAGCAGTGTGGCGCGTTCACTCCCCCATGTTTTTCCATTATGGACTGTTCTGATAAGACGTATGCAAACACATATCCCAACACTTCCTGACGCAAGCTCTTTCATGCAGGCATGGACCCACCAAAAGAGATGACGATATCAGCTGTTAGCGAGGACGCAGTGACCATCTCCTGGATCAAACCGCTGGCTCCATTTGAATACTATAAGTTGTCCTACCAGTCAGCTCGAGGTAGCATATATTTGACACTTTTGATGCTTTTCCGCCCATTATGTTTTGGTTTCATTTGTTATTTCCACATACCGTACAAGACACACAGCATCAACTTGGTCTGGTCAAATGAACAAGGCATCTGTTGTTGCAGGTCTCTCTGACATAAGTAACGCTTTGTAAAGCAAACTTTTTGTCAGTTTATTTCAATTCTGTTTATTTACTAGAAGGGCACTCCACAGGCCGCAGACGTCACCAGGGTAAAAATAGATAAATCTATTGTTTGCCATGCTGAATGGATATTCCCCAAAATGGGTTTCAAGGATTCTTCCTTGAGCCTGCTGCTCCCCACCAACAGGAGAAATAACATTTTGGCCTGATAGTAATCCTGCTAATAAACAAACCAACATGCCTCCACCAAAGTCCATGTAATATTTCTGTAGAGAAAAAAAAAAAAATCTCGATCTGCTCCAGAATGTAATTGTTCACTTAACAGTAGTCCCAGAAGGACTTCTTGGAAAGCATAGTCCACCAATGCCAAAGTTAAATGGATCAGACCCAAAGCGTGTACATTTACTCTTTGTCTGAAAATGCGAACCAGATGCTTTCATAGTGTGTCTTGTACATGTCAAATAAATGCACAGAAATGTAGGTGTAAAGGCAACATATCTGATGTTCTGGTATCTTTCTCCGCTGTTTCCTGCAGGTCGAGTTGACAGTGTCGTGATTGACAGCGATGTGACCAACTACACACTGTCTAGTCTGTTTCCTGCTACAGAATATGAGATCAGTCTCAGTGCTGTTGGAGGGAGCCAGGAGAGCAAAGTGGTCAGCACCTCAGTCTTCACAGGTAAGAGCCAACAAGGAGAAGAGACAAACCAACGTCCGACTCTCTCGCTCTGTTCCTCTAGGCAGATCTCTTGTCGGGCGGTCATGGTCTTCAGCCCCAGTATCATCACGTATTATCCTGCTTAGTCAATGCCCACTTGCTGAAAACTGTCCAATGCAATCAACGTAAAATGAACCTTGGCTTCATAACATCTGCTGCCTGCTTGGCAGCGTCTCGCAAAATAGAAAGAAAGAGTTTAACACGACTGAGCTTTACAAATCCCAACAACGAGAATGAGAAAAGAGACTCTTCTCTCATCTCAACCTTTTAGAGCAGAGATTAATGTTTGATACTGCTGTGATCTTATTAAATATGTCTTTCCAGTGTAGATAACATGACGAAGTGCTCTCACTCTTACATCCATCTCTCCCTGACAGGCTGGCTTGGCTCTTTGCTTTCTACCTTCAACTTCTGTTCGGTGTTTCACCCCCCTCCTTCGCCCTCCCATTAACTTCCACAGCTGTCTTTCAATCCTCCTCCTGCTCCTCCTGCTGTGTGTTGATTTGGCCGTTCAGATTTATGCATACACTGAGTGTATTGTTAAACGCATTTGTTTCCGTGTCATTGAGGAGGTACTGTTTTGATTGGTTTGTTAGATCAATGCTGCGATGTTGATGTAGAATTGGTTTGCTTTTCGTTCTGTAACAGATGATTGAAGAATGCATTTTCTTTTTTTTTTTCGCATAGTATACATGGAAGATGATATCATTTGTCATCTTGTTAGCTTTGATCGGATTGACAGTTTCAACGGAAATATTGAACAAGCTAACACGAGAGATGTTTGTGGCAATTCTGAAATCCGGCACAATGCCACAACCTCATGTCGCAGCAACAGACTCTGAGAACTAATATCATAACACGAGATGCTTTTATATATAAAAAGCCCCTCTATGATATTAGATGTAGGTTGGACGGATGATGCTGGACACTTTGAAGAATTCTCAGTTGGATCCTTTATGTCCACTGAAAGGATGAAGCTCCCACCGTGTGGATTATTTGGATTAAATGCGGCGCTTTACTCTCAGCTGTTCCTTGCAACGATGTGCTCTTGTATGATAGGCAGTGTCATTGCATTGAAAGTATGCACTTGATCTAGATAAGTGTGAGGAAAAAAATTATCCTTCTCCGCAAGAGCTTCAGACCAATTATTCTTCTCCCAACAACAACAGCTGTGTGAAAGATATTTACTAAAAGACACACACAAATACACACGCACGCACGCACACACTCGCGCGCGCGCACACGCACACACTCGCACAAAAAACTAAGAGTACTGAACAGGGTACATCGCAGGAGGTCTTGCTGCAGCACTGGTAACCTACTCCCAAATCCATCTCTTTCCTCAATTTCTTTCCATCCCTCCTTTACTTATCTCTTTATCCTTGGCCACTTCTAACATCCTGTATCCTTACGCCTCCTTCGATAGCTCCTTTTTTCCCCGACGGCCCCCCTTTCCTGCTCTCCCCAATCTCTCCGTCCTCTTTCTGTCTCCATCCTGCCTCATTTTTTCTTCAATTCATCTTCTCTGTGACTCTGTTCATTTGTCACTGTACCGTAGGTGGAGACTCTCATGCTCTCTTCTTTTCAGTTTCTCAGCACAGTTCTAAGTAACAAAAAAACAAAACAAAAAGGAAAAAAAAACGAAATAGACCTTAAACTCACATGCACCCACACACACTAATGCACAAAAATGAGACGCAGTTCCTCTCTATGAAAGAATTCAGCTAACCTAAGATTAACACTCTCTCCCAGCGCTGTATGCATAATCTTCAGTTTGTCTGCGTGCTTGTGTGCGTGCATGTGTGTGTGTGTGTGTATGTGAGAGAGAGACAGACCAAAAGAGGAGAGGGTGAGAGAGCAGAAGAGAGAATAGGGGAGAGAGAAGAGAGCAGAAGGTGTGTTTGCATGCCAATGAGAACTGATTCGTCGGGAGTCGGCAGGTTCAAAAATCCAGGGAGAAAAAGGCTCTCTGCTTCTCTTTCACTGTTTTTCTCATCCCTGTCTTACTCTGCCCCCACATTTCTTTACTATCAGACTCCCTTTCCCACAACCACAGTGTGCTTACAATGAGCAGAGCCGTTGGCTTCCTAATAGGCTGAAAGGAACATAACTCTGTAGTCAAGCTTTTTAGAAGCTGTAAATAACATTTTCCTCACAATACCCAACCAGGGACATTTTAATACCCCTTTTATGCAATAATATATAAACCAGGGATTTAGGAGAGTAATCCAACATTGCCTGGCCAAGTATGTAATGACTTGAACAATGCCGCAATTGCTACTTAATTTACCTCCGTAATCAATTATTGCCGGAACGGATGAAAAAACAGGCATATTTCATTTGGCCGACACAGCAGGTACTGCTAGTCGAATCTGGGAGGGTTGACACTAAATGGATGATGTGAAGGCCTGATTAAGAACTAATAATGGTGCTCATTAGCAAAGTGTCTTTTAGGAAAGTATCACTCTTGAAACTAAAAGATCAATTAAGTCCTACATGTTTATTTGTTTTCTAGCAGCTTGGCGCATGATTAAAACATTGGGTACGGTAAGAGATCCAGCAGATATAATGTGAGGAGGAAGAGAAAAGAAAACTGGTAGAGAAAAAGCAGCACATGCTGTGCATAGTGTTCACCTCTCAGAAACCTTTTCTTGTCAGAAAACAGCATGGCTTGTTAGGCTGAAATTGTCTTTGGTGTGCAGCAGCCGGCTGTTTTTCAGACTGGCCCTTTTTGGCCCTGCTGCAAGTGTCATAGTCTCAGAGCAGCATGTCTGCTTGAGTGTTTCACAAGAGCGCTTGCGTTATCAATTTAATGTCTGTCTTGTTCATTTAATGTGGCTGATGGGTATTTTACAGTTACACAAGTGGTGCTTAATTGAAATATGCGGAAAACTATGGGGGGCTAATAAGGAACAGGTAAAGAGAACACTTGCTAATAGCCACAAATTGATTAATAGTGGCTAATAATTTAAAGTTGCTATGACTCCGGAGTTAATTGGTAATGGAGATGTACGTTCATCATTTAAGGGGAAAAGTCACATGTCTTTTCATCAGTGTTAATGGTGAATATAGTCACTTGAAGAGAATTCTATCTTGAATGATAAAAGTTCTCCTGTTCTGGACCTGCTGTGCTGCTGTTCTGGCAGTGCCTACATGTACCAAGATGCGATGTGTGCAAGATTCTGACACCAAACCCCCAAATCCTTCCAAATCCGGGCCAGTTTGTGAAATTAGGTTTTCAGCTGCAGCGTTGCCCAAAGGGGGAGACTGCAAACAAGCTGACATAGCTTGTTGTTCTTCCATAATCAGTGATGTCACTGCTGTCGCCACAGTCTGTATAGCACACAATGAGGGATTTGATACTTAAGTTGACTACATTTCCATCAACACTGATTGGACATAAACATGAAAATGATGTATTTTGAAATCACCACTAATGCTAATGAAAACTTACTGTAAATTTACTGAATTAGCTAAATTTCACAAACCAATAGCTAATAATTACCTCCTAAATGTTCAGAATAACTTTCTACATAAAAAGGTGTTTTACTGATGCGTTCATAATCTATATTCAAACGTCTTCCTGCAGCTCACATGAAGGTGAAATGCAAGCGGTCATCTACACCGCATTAATATTGTGCCGACAAACGCATCCCATGTAGCCGTGGTTAAGACTGGGAAAACGCATTGTAACACCAATAACCTGTTTCTTTTTGTAAAGAGAGGCAATGTAGCTTCAACAGTAATGAGAGGAGATGCATAGATAGACTGGGCAGTAAAATGGCCCAGTGGTACTCGGTCTACATTCACACTGCAGGTCTTAATGCTAAATTCTAATTTTTTTTCTGATATCCCATTTCATTGTGTGGTTGCTCACATGATAATTTAAATGCGACCGCCATCAGACTGCAGCATGAACAGTCTACAGCCCTGAAATGAACCGCTTGTGCAGCAGAAGACGCAACGTTGCACGCAGCACGGTGTGTTTACGGAAGTAACTATGGATGCTACACATTAGTGTGTGTGTGTGTGTGTGTATCAGTTTTGACTGACTTGCTCCATCAGCGTTGCCTGACATGCTTGTTTACATTTGATCCTGCCGCGTTGTCCCGCCTCTTCTCGTGGTCCCGCCTCTTCTCATCGTTCCGCTTCTTATCGTCGTCCTGCCTCCTCTGGAGCAGAATCTGTCTGACTTTGATGACATAAAAGTTGGATGAAATGCAACATGACGGTTCAGACTGAGGTCGCTTTGAAAAACATCAGATATGCATCCAATTTAGGACCACATATGAAAGTGGCCTTAGTTATTCTACTGTCTACTGCAGTCTGGCTGACATTATGATGACAGACATGTGAAGCAGACTGACCTCATGGGCAATTAACACAGCTGGAGTTTTCATGAAGTTTTATCTTCCACCGAGGACATATTCCCTCATTCTTCAAATGAATGATCAGTCATGCAATAGCATTTCAACAAAGTAGAATTAAAGCACACGAAAAATGTTCCCAGAAAATGTGATTAGCACCTAAGCACTAAAAAATGATGGATTCATTTTTCTCTAATTTTTATCTCTTTTACAGCAATATTGAATTAGCAGTGTTTGCACATGATTTATTGGAATTCACTTGCAGTCAGCCTTGGTGTTCGGTTCATTGTGTTACTTGCATATATTCCGGATTGGCGGTTGACCATGAAGGTTTATTCATTCATTCACTGTCTTCCGCTAATTCCGGCTATTCCGGGTCGCGGTCGTGCTGGAGCCAATGGGCCAATGGTTCGCAATGGGCGAACAGCGGGAGTTTAGGTTTTGGAGGTGGGAGGAAGCCGGAGTACCCGGAGAGAACCCACGCAGACACCATGCGAACTCCACATAGAAAGACCCCAGGCCGGGAGTCCAACCTGCGACCTTCTTGCTACGAGGCAACGGTGCTAAACACCGCACCACAGTGTCGCCCCATGAAGGTTTAATTGTACAAAAATTCCTATTAGCTTATTAGCTTCCTATTAGCTTCCTATTAGCCTATTAACAGGTGCATTTTCCTGTTTGCTTTTCCTGTATATAAAACAATCTTAAAGTAAATGAGTAATATATATATTTTAATAATCTGCTGTATAAAATGACAAAACCCCAAACTCAAACTCACCAACAGAGAATTATATCTCAACTCTGCAGCTCCCCTCAACTTAATTGTTCTTCATAGCAAGATTCAGCACAGCATCTAGCTGCCTATCTACGACTTCACTGTTTTGATTCACTCTCACAGCTCTTTTCAGATTAGCCTGTTTTGTAGTGTGTGGAGGCAGTTTGACCAAAATACAAAAAAATCACCAGCAAACAGGCAGGAGCTGAAGAACTGAGGTTAAATTATAAATCAAAACCAGAATACAAGCAGCGCTAAAAGGAAAGCAGACTAAATTGAGGACCACATGAGGAAAGAAAACCACGCAGGAGAAAAGGAACAACGCTAGAGCTAACTCAGACACAGGAAACAAAGTGGGAATTCACTTAATATTGACAGCTAAAACACTGAGAGGATGCACACTCCATACAAAAGGATCTAACAAACACAGGACAGGAGTCAAATACAAACCGAGCCAGTCAAGCTACAAGGACCCGGCTGGGGGCAGACATGAGGGCGAGCAGGGAGCCGATTGGCTGAGGAGACAAAAAGTAACAGGACAGCGCAGACAGGGACTGATTAACATACAAGATGCAAGTGAAAACAAAAACCAGATCCGGACGTAAAGCAATAACAGACACTCAAGGGCAGGGCTACAAAGTAAAACAGGAAGGAACTTAAACACGATCAAATAAAAACTCAGTCAAAATCCAAAGAGTCCGAACTGAAAATCAGCAGTCCAAACGAGACTGTGACATAACCTCCCTTAAAACTCATAAAATATCAATGCCTGCTCAGCAGTAAGTACCAAAGTTAACAAGAACATGGTGGAGCATTTAGCAGCAAAGGAGCCATATGTTTTCCCTTTTGAGAGACAAAGCAAATAGCATACATCACAAATGAATGAAAATGCAATTCTTTATTGTGAGGTGAATGATGTCTGCCATTTCAGCTTAAAACGTTTAGATTTTTTCAGCATATGGACGTCCGAAGGCAAACGTACGATATTTGGTTTAAATTATTGATCAGTTGAGTCTGAAGATGGCGAGTGATGACTGGATTATCACAGACCTTTGAAAAGGAGGATGGGCCTGATTGTTTGTTTGTTTATTCATTTATGTCCATCTCCGGTTGACTCGGCAAGCCTGCAAGAAATTCACTTTAACCTTTTTGCAATTAAAGTAGTGACTTTTAATTAGGTCTGTTCATCCATCTCGGTGATACGAAGGACTCAACCACATGACAGGGTGTTAAGTAGCACAGCTTTTTTTCCCCTTTTTTTAATTTAATGATGAGGTTAGGACGATAGTAATTACCTCATCTGGCCACAGCTTTTTAGCACATGCACTATTGTGTGTTCTCCTGCCACACTTTCTGCTGTGCCTAAATAACACGCTTGAGGAGAAATTGGGGTTGAAACACTGAGGTTAAAGGTATAATTAAATTCAGACTCAATTTTGGCATGTCCAGCAGTCTGAGAATGAAATTAGGGGGAGGGCGGGGCAACAGTTGGCTCAAGAGGATATCTGAGACTCTCTACAGCATATTTTTCTACGTAATTACTGTTTGATGTGTGTTGAGGAATATAGCGATCACAATGGTAAAAAGGGTCGCAATTAATCAGTATTATTGCATAGCCGTTCTGTTCTGTTCATGGTCTCTATAATTATCATACAGAAGTGGGAGTGATTACTGTTTTCCATTCATACTTGTTTAGGTGTAGTTTTTATTTTACACTGGTGCTATTTTACCATGATCCACTGTTTAGAAAACCACATCCTCTTTGCATATGAAAGCAAATATGGCAGAGCTCCACAAATGCACATTTGATAGTGCTAAGTAATTTTCTGAAATGCCCTGCAGGATGACATTACAGGAAGATACTGTCCAGAAAAATTGTGTTTTCTGGGAAAATTATTTTCATTTCTCTGTTGCTTTCATTTGCAGACTGTTTTTCTCACTAATGCACGTACAACCTGTTGATGCCAAGGATTTGTGTGTTCTTCCTGACTCATCATAGAAATCCTCAAATAACAGCTCCATGCTACTATTTTTTTTATTTACTTTTTAAATTGTATTTATTTATTTATTTTTACAATGTTCTCTTATATTGTAATTCTAGCAATGGACATGCCAGCTGAGCTGACAGCCCTCAATATCACTCCACAAGGAGCCCTGCTGAGGTGGAATCCCCCTCTGTCCAGTGTTGACAATTATGTGTTGACCCTCACACACAACCAGGGTAAGTTCTTAGTGCTGTCATTTAAACACTTATATTCATTGGTTGTTCATTAGATGAAGGGTGGATTACCAACTCCTCCATGATTAGAATGAGATTAATTCAGCAATTTGGATAAAAAGTTAAAAATTCCACAATGCCCTGCACACATGTGCTACCAGTCAGTATGATGGGACCTCCACCCACAGTTTTACAGAACAGCCTATGTGTTTTATGAACATGAAGCACAGCGTGACCTATGGAAAGTGCTACCTGTTTAGATGAATATTTCCGTATTTAGCTGTTGGTGAGAGCAGCTGTCCAGATCCACTCTTCATAATTAAGAAAATGAAAACTTAGAGAATCATAATGCCCGCGGCAGTAAGATCAGACTGCAAAGTTAAGATTATAATGGGCAGATTTAATAACAACAATAATGATCACAATAATAATTATACGTATTATTTTAAACAGCTTTTTTTTTTTAGGTCAAATACAGGACAATACACATCAAATGCATGTCTGAAACTGTGGGTCTTGATGAAGGATTTGAAATCAGATAGTTTGGTGCAGTCTCTAATATTTTTGGGGGTGTGAAATCCAGAGGGAGGGGCAGCTCCCTCTCAAGCCCCAGGTTTGGTGCTTTGTCCTGTGTGGTAAGGAGAGGAGATTGGTGTCAGAGGAACTGAGGTTATGTGAAAAGGTGTGGGGCTGAAGCAGGTGGGAGGGGGACTTGTTGCGGAGGGCTTTGTGAGTGAAGAAGAGTATTTTGAACTGAATATGTTGTGGGATTGGGAGCCAGTGGAGATTCTTGGGGACAAGGGTGGTGTGGTCGCGAGAGCTGGTATGGCAGCAGAATTCTGGACATACTGGAGCTTAATTGAGGACTTCTACCATATGGGATGCTGTTGCAGTGATCTAGTCTGAATGTGATAAGGACATGGATAAGGGTTCCAGCAGCAGAGAGGGTGAGACGAGCAATGCTTCTGAGGTAGAAGAAGACAGTTTTGGTGATGTGTTTGACATGATGTTTAAAGGAGAGATTATTGTCAAAAGTGATACCGAGCCTGCAGATATTTTGAGATGGGGAGTGGAGAGGAGTTATTATTGAGAGATGGACATTGTAAAGGGCTTTGGTGCGGGATTTTGGACCGGTGATGAGCATATTAGATTTGTCAGTTTAATTTGAGGAAATTTGTTTGCATCAAGGATTTTATGTCATTGAGGCAGTTGTCAGAGTGGAGTGGGTTGAGTCAGTGATGGCTTTGATGGAGATTTAAAGCTGGATGTCACCAGCATAGCAGTGACATTTCAAGGGGAAAGATAAAGAGGATGAATAGGAGAGGCCCAAGCACCAAGCCCTGGGGGACGCCTTGGGACAGGGGAGCAGTGGCAGAGGTGCAGTAGTTGATACTGATGAATTGCTGTCTGTTAGTGAGGTAAGATTTCAACCAGGAGAGGGCAGTACCTGTGATGTTGAGGGAGGATTTGAGGTGGGGAAGGACAGTGTGATTGATTGTGTTCAAGATTTGTTTTTCATCATTCAGGCACATTAATTAGAGATGTGACAGGTACCATGAAGGTTGTCCTACAAAATGAGATTAGAGTGATGAACATAGATCCATAAATAGTGGCTTTTGGACAGCTTTGAATGCTTTGTTGAACCACTGGACCTTGGCAAAAGCACTGCAGTTATTACACATAACTGTCTGACAGCCATATCCAAGTAAAGAAAAGAAAACAATAATGTGTTGCCTCTCGGAGTCTGTAAATACTTTGCCCCTTGTTTACAGGGTACAGGCGTTAAACCAGGCACACACACGGATTAAAGCTACTTGACATGCAGAATGTTGTGCAAAGTATAAACAGCTTCAAAGATTATTCTACAAAGCGTAATTTTTCAAATAATTCTCAGCGTATGTCAGCAGTCATTAGCCTTGGCAAAGATACAATATTGTTTTAAACTCACCTGTCAAGAAATGCTATGTTATTTTGCGATTGTGCGCAACCCCTCTGACTAAGTCGCGCCTGGGGTTATCCAGGGAAATCTGTGCTACTCAGCTTTCAGAGTCTGTGTGTAATTTATACGCCGACTGGCTGGATGGCAGCCAAATGATTTCAGATACAGAGACGGTATCTATATGCTGGACACTTATCTGGAAACAAACTCCAGCCAAGGTTTATGGGATGGCGATGTAAGTTGTGGACAAATTCCCCCGAGAGTCAGTGTAGTAAACTAAGGTCGATACCCCTCATATTTTACTGAGCATTGTCCTGCATGACTAAATAGTTTTTTTTTTTGGCAGCCATTAACACGCACATAAAATCCAAGCCATTGCGGTGTCAGTCAATCAAACTGCATATATAAATAGTTTAATACTTCACATATGTCTGTCAGCAGCGGTGACTGAGACAAATTAGCAAACACCACTGCTGCTGCAACATTCACACATTGTTACAGGTTCGATGTCTGACATTTTTACCATCCTAAGGGGAACCGTAGTTGTTGATGCAGCTCTAGGTTTTAGCACCATTAACAAAAAATCAGCAACATGCTGCCCGTGAGATATTCTGTCTAGCTAATTTGATATCTTCTGCTCGTGTTAAATCATTTTAACAGTCAATCCAAATGCAATGTTATAAAAAAAAAAGCAGAAACATTAAATTGTCTACAGTCACCCTGTTTAATTGGATGCAGCTAAATTAGTTAAATGTGCTCACTGTGTTCATAAAGATAGCATCTTAGTTACATTACATGTATGCAGTCTTATTTTAGGGCATGAAACAGTGTGCTTTGTTTTTTGCGGACTACTGCCATGAAGCATGATAAATATAGACATCTTCTAAATTGAAAGAAAGGTGCTCGAACTGCGCAGGTGTATTGAATATGAATGATGAATGATGAATATGATTGAATATCATCCATTTAAACTTAAACAGACGACGTGTGGGATGGTATAAATGTAGAAAAGGGAGAAAAAAAATAAATGTATTTTACTTTTACTTTTCCAGTGACAGCTGATACTTTCCTTGTGGAAGGCAATAAGCAGGAGCACCAGCTGTCCAACCTAAAGCCAAGCACCACCTACTCTGTCGCCCTCTATGGCACAAAGGGACCTCTCACCAGTGGCACTGTGATCACCAACCTCCAAACACGTATGTATATTGCTTTTTATTAAGTTGGTCTCAGTATAATGGACAGTGTGGTCTCGCCTCAAAGCAGGAGGCACAGGGGCCATACTGGCCGAGGTTTTTGTGGGTTCCCTCTGGGGATGTTCCCATAGTTCAACCCAAATGCTGTTTTTCCTTTGACAAAGAGCGCAGTATTTTTGGCTACACACCAGTCCTAAAATAGGGAGAATAGTTCTAATTTAGTAAATGAACATCTGTCAGGGGGTTAATGATGTGTAACAAAATCAACAGAAGCATGTTATAATTTGAAAAAAAAATATTCACTGCAATATAACCAGTTTTTATTCACTGTGCATTCACCAACATGATCTAAAGGGATAGTTGAACCAAAATTGAAAATTCACTCATTATCTACTCACCACTATGCTGATGGAGGGGTGGGTGAAGTGTTTGAGTTGACACAACGCTTATGGAGTTTCAGGGGTAAACAGTATCCCAGTCAAATCCTCACCCAAAGGGTGTGAGACGACTGCAGTGAGTAGAGCTTGTGACGTGTGTGCGGGCGAATGTGAACGCAGCTCCGGGCTAGTAAAATAATAGCAACATTTAGGCTAAAAACTTGGGTTTTTTTTATGGTTGAAAAAGTGAACGCCATTTACTTTGATTGTATTGGATCTGGCAGCAACGCTGTTTACGCCCTGAAACTCCAAGTGCTATGGGACTCAAACCCTTCACCCACCCTTCCATTGGCATAGTGGTAAGGAGACAAGGAGTGAATTTTCATTTTTGGGTGAACCATATCTTTCACCAGGAAATGTGGCGTTTAATTGCTTGTATAAACGGAGAAATTGATGGAATTCTTGTTTGGCTTTGAAATATGATCAAACAATGTACCACATCATGCTTTTCATTCCAGTCAATATCAGTGCACATGCCGGTGTCTGAACAATGTTTTTCCGTTTTTCTTCACAAATGATTGTGTGTCACTGTTTATTGTGTGTTAAAATTTCACAGTACTAGATTCAGAAGTATTTGCAGCTTATTTCAGAGGATTGGTCTACTTGCAAAGTGCAGTTTGTCTTTGGGTTAAGACTCGAGTTTGTCAGTGTGTGTGTGTGTGTGTGTGTGCGTGTGCGTGACAGAGAGAGAAAGAAGAGGAGCGAGAGAGATTATTGGCTATAAGTGTACTGTCGACAGTGTTACGTATTGAAGTTTATAATTTGCTTACCAAGGACATCCTCTATTGTAGCGGTGGGAAACAATTTTCCTCACAGGGCTATACTGACTTAGATGTGAAGGCCCACACAGTGGACAAATCACAGTGCTGAACGATATTAAACTGTGTGAATTTGATAAACATGACAGACTTGTCTTTACAGCCGCGTGTCAATAAAGTGTGCTCGTTTCGGATCAATCTTTCAAACTCATTATTGAACCCTCAAACGTAAATTACATTAACTTGTAAATGGAGGTTAGCAAAGCTTAAGCTGAAGCGTTCTGTCTAAACTAAATGTTGATGTTTTAGCCCTGTGTTGGAATCAAGGAGCACAGATTTCTTGTAATTATCAGACTTGTAATTCATTAACATATCAACGCCTTTTAAGTTTTGCCTATGTTTGGTCAATTGCAATCAGTTATTTTACTGCCCATAATCCAAGATGAAGATAATTATAGTACGCAAAATATTTAAGGAAAAAAGCCTACTAAAGGGAAAGATTAGTATGGATTACTTGATATTTGATGTATCAATGTTGAAAGGTGTGATCCTATATTTCTGTGTAATGAGATTCACAGAATCATGGGTCTCTGTCTTGCTCGTCACAATGACAGAACTACCATCAAGTTATGAAGATTAAACTTGTGAACTCTTTGCTCAGCTTTTGCTTTCCTCACCTCCAGCTGACCCACAGCTTTAATTATATTCATCTTAACTGACAGCTTAGTTTAGAAAAAAGTTAAGGGTGAAGGAATTGTTCCAGTTTAGCTGAGTTGCATCTCTGCGAAAAGAAGAAAAAAAAAAAAAAGCTTCTCAGGCAGCAGAGTTCATATCCCCGAGGAGTACCAGAGCTACCTGTCCTGCACTGCGGCAGCAACAAACTCTGACAAAATATGAGTGCAGCACTGCAGAGCCTTCAAAATGTAAATGGGGCTGAGGAAAATAAGGTCCTCCTACAACCATGTCAGTACTGTACATGGATGTGGAAATCCATACATTAACAAATGTTTTTGGCAGTTTAAGGTGATTCAAATTTAGAAGCAGAGGCTGCGCTTCGTCCGTCATGCGCCTCAATCCCACCGGGCTTCCTCGGTGGATGAAAAACGAGGAAACAAACAATCTACCCTAGTTGGGCTCGCTACAAAAGAATCCGAGAAATGTCTGTGGCAACAAGGACTTAGTTTTGTAATGAATGGCATGTCTGATTGAATCAAGTAAACAGCTGGGTGCTTGCTCACGTTGCTCTGCTCCTCTGAGTGGAATAGATTAAATTCATCCCTTGCCCCTCTGTTTTGGGGTAAACATGATTGAGTACAAAAGGCGCAAATAAATGACATTTCTACATACAAGAGGAGGGACATCTGCAGGTTCTCTGTCTTTTGTTAGAGTATATCCTGTAGTTACAGAATGATCATGACTAGCTTTTGTAGTCTTTCTGTCTACCTTACCTACCTTTTATTTCATCCATTCCGTCCAATTATATTTGAAGTGCCCATTATGTGCTTATTTGATTTTGCCCTTTCTTTTAGTGTGCTGTGCAACTTTTTAGCTCACGTAAAAGTCTGCCAAGTCGCAAAGTCCAAAGCTCACCCCAAAGGTCCCATAGAAAACGTGGTTTTCGGAACTGGCCAAAAACGACCTGTTTGTGCAGTCGTCTGCTGTGGTCTTATGAAGATGTGGATGGTATGAGTAAAGCATGCCAGTGTCTCTGTTGCTGGCTGCAGGAACCAACACAAAAGTGCTCACCTACTCCACCGAGGATATCAAGATCCAGTGGTTTTATTCTATTATGAATTGAAATATGAAGGAAATGTCCTCACGAGGACAGCAAAACGGTGGACCTTCAACTCCTGCAGTAGTGATTTAAGCTCAAGGACAAATAATACCAGTTTTCAGTTACCTGACATGAACTTGGGAGCTACAAGTTTAGTCATGCTTTCTTGTAGTTTAAATGTTTATTTTGTAAGTTAGGCTGCTGTCGCCCAGCTAATTTGACTACTTGTACTGGTGAGTGCAGCAACATTGGAGCCATACTCTATTCCACAGTGTACATAAAAAGTACTACTCCCTCGCTGTTAATCCCTGCTCAGGGAACTTCCCCTGATAAAATGCTTACATTTGAAACAACCTGCAACATCACCAATGCAGACATCTCTGCTTTGACCTGCTAATGTCAACACCGTAGACACCTGTTTTTGCTACAGTGACATTTT
>CAAKHG010016535.1:0-11174 GCA_901007715.1 Dactylopterus volitans | reverse complement strand
GGGTCTCAGCGAGGGTGAGTATAGGTGCTGCATCGATGACGATACAAATTGTGTTTTATTTTTAGTTTGTTGGTTTTCTTGGTTGGTTTGGTTTGGATAGTTTAAAGATTAGTATGTAAACCCATTCTAATAGACAGCCAAAATAAAAATATGCACCTGAAAATTATTACAATATGGCCTCTCCAAAATAGATGATCTGACAGATTTACCTCATTTTTCTCAAAAGCCATAATTCTGGAACAATGAGTGATATCAAGAACTACCCATGGGCAACAATCAAATTTGTTAACATGTTTGAGTCACTTGCTGTATGTGTATTTTGTGACTGCACATACTACTGTATGTAGCCGTAAAACTGTGCTACTGTTCCGTGGGGAACATTCATGCAGCTGTGTATAATGGAAGCCTTTTGAAGACCAAGTGCATAGAGAGCATGCACCATCCGTCTTTCATTTGTAAGACTGGTAATGTCATGTCTCACCAGGGGGCGCCTCAACGCCCCACAAATTTAGAGGAATCTTCCCAAGTTGTTTGTTAAACTTCCTAACTGAAAAGGCTGGTTGTGCTCCACGTTCTTGCTGACATATTCCTCCAAATAGCTTGTTTTCTTTGGCTGCTGTATTCCAGTAATGTCTCTGTTGACATCTCTCCTTTTATTGCTGCTCTGTTTCTTTGGATTTTCCACGTCTCTGTCTTTGATTGTCAGTTTGTTCCTCTGTCTTGTGTACAGGCTCTATGAAAGGCGCAGTTTCTCCAGTCTGTTTTCACATCATGGGGGGAACTACTGTATGGTGTATATGTACATATCTTTAAAAAGTTCAGAGCCTCTTACCAGCTGAGAGTTGTGTTGTTGTCTGGTCTCCATGCTTCAATAGTCCAGCACTGCTTGGCTCCCCAAATGCTGATATTTAAGTTATAGATCTGGAAAATAAGGCATTTTGCTGCAGGTTGCTCAAAGCCTGCAGAATGCAGCACCAAGAGCTTTTTTTTTTCCCCCCGCTGTGTTAGCCCACTTGCTGAGAAGTACTTGGCAAGCTGTTGAGGCATCCAACATCCTTCCTCAGGGCAGCTTCACTGAGCTTCGGCTGATAGTCGTTCACCAATGACTGCGTCTGATACAGAAACATAATCTTGAATCCGTCGGCAACAAAGGCATTTTTTAGTTAAATGTGCGTCATGGCAAACAGTGGGAAATATGCTGAGGCAGCTGTAATTGTGCATGATTCGCAAACCAGTATTCACTCGAGAATGTTTCAAATCATCAGCCACGGCGCACATGTACACGTGGACACAGGCAGTAGTGCAGCAGTGCACACACGGACACAATGCAAATCGTGATCCACAATCACACAGAGGAAGCATAAAGATCACAGGATGGTCAGCCTAAAAAAGTATAGTTTTGTTCATCTATTTTTTCCACAGACTCAGCTTATCTTATGCAAGGGGATATATTGTTACGGACGCTTGGTGCTAAAACCAAACTTGTTGCCTTTGGTTTTTACGATTAGTGCATGGAATAGCCAAGGGTTTCCTTTGCATGACCTGAGAGGCTGGTCAGTAGCTTATAGGCAGGGGTTAGACTATGCGGTGCCTTATAAGCAATAAACAGAATCGTGATATGAATACTGAACTTTACAGAGAGGCTATCAGTTTAATATGGGATTATTGACCACCTCCAGTCAGTATTTTTTGCATATGTTGTGCCAGGGCAGATTAATTAAGGTCAGTATAAACTGAAATACAGAAAACAAGATGGGAGAAGAAACTTTTGAATGATAAATTCTTAGTAGACAAAGGGTTGATAGTATTGGTATGTTTTTTGCAATGTTCCTTACTTGAAAGAAGCAGGATTGAACAAGTTGATGAATTGGAAAAATCCAATTTTGCTGGAGACTCTTATTTGTAGAATCACTGGGGTGAGAATTTCAGCTTTGTCAAAGTTTAATTGAATGAAACTACATTTCGTCCAATTCTTTAACATTAAAAATGTTTTGTTAAGTGTTGAGGTTGCTATAATCAATCGGTTACATCAGAACTGGAGAGTATTTCTTCATAGAAAGCGGTGTTAATAACAGCACCAAACTCCTTTGTTGGTGTTTTCACTCTTCTCTCCACTAATCAAAGTTAGCATCACATTTTTTGTTGGAGAAAAAAAAAAAATCCACATTTATTCTGGGAAGTTGCACTGGGAGCAATGCTCTCTTTTTCTGAACACTGTTATCAAATTCGCACAGTTACACACATTCACATCTGAAAGCTGCCCAGTACAACCCCATTCTGATCTGCTGCACACTGAGCAGCTCCATTGGGGAGGCTGGGGGTCAAGGGCCTTGCTTAAGGGCACTTCAGTGTTGCTGATAAGAGTAAATGTCATAAGGAACGTAACACCTGAAGAACGGAAGAATGATACTAAAAGACCACTGTGACATAAATGCAAGCTTATTTCAATATTTTGTTATAAGTTGTGACAATCGAGCCGTAACCTTTGCATAGCTCACCCTGCTCACAGCCTGCTCTGACTAAATGGTTTGAATGTAAAGGGGACTAGAATTGTTTCTTGTCACGCTAACAGTGAGACCTCCCCTCACAACCTGTCAAGTTCCAGTGCAAAGCTTTCATCATGAATTTGTAAATGGTTTCATTTCATATTTTTGGCAAATGGCTGTGGTGCAAGCAGGTTATTCAACACCCAGGTGCGTGCAAAGCTTTCTGGATGCACCTTGTTGAGTCAGCATTGTGCATAAAACCCTTTTAACGCACACCTACGCCTTGATTATCCCCTGTGTTAAACATACATTGTCTCTTTACATCATTAGTCCGTCTGTGTGACTCATCCCACATTTGATTTATTCAGTAGAGCTCAAATATTCAGATGAGTTACCTCTACATCCTCCTGGAGGAATCATTCACTTGCAAATAGGCACAGAGATGTAATATCCACTCCAAAAGAAAAAACCTCCTCTTTTTCCTATTACAAATTGCCACTGCCCTTCCCATCTGCTCCTCTGTGTCTGTGTCTGTTTCTTTTCTTTCTTTTTTTTTTTTCTTTTTTTTTTTTAGCTCTGCCATTGTCTACACTGTGTTAATGAGACATTAAATGTAGCCAAACCTCCTCATCTCAATCCCATTGTTCAAACCTCCGTATCTGAATAAAGATCCTCTGAGCTGCCAGGAATCCAGACCACACCTGCTCACCTGCTTAAAGGCCCAATTGGAGTGAGACTGTAAGGGAGAAAAGGACCAGGAGACACATTTGATTGGACAATGAAGAGAGAGGACAAAAAGAATCAGAATGAGAGTTATTGTGGTCTGTTTATATGACTTGAAGAATACTCTGCTACCTCGCTCAGCTATTTCTCCTGTCATCCCAGACGCACATAATGTAGCGTTGGTGTTCATCAAGATGTGACGATGACAGAAACAAAATGTAAACTCCCTCCCTCCCTTGAGCACGTTCAGCTAGACTGGCAGCCTGTCAGATAAAGGAAAAAGATGGAGGTGGACATATAATGGGCAAAGTGGAGGGAGAGAGACGAGCACAAGCACAAACACAGATAAGGCAGATGCGAAAGAGAGGAAATGTGGGATTGAGAGGAGACAGACACCGGAGGAGTCGAAAGCAAAAATGAGATGCAGACAAGGTCAACAAAGGTGACGAGGTGTAAATGAGGAGGAGATTGGTGCGTCGCCATGGACTTGAGCGGAGTCTCCAGTGTGCCGTTTTTATCTCAAAGCAAACAAATTGCCCCCCCGCCCCCTCCCGTCGTCTGCATCCCCGTCACACAATGTGGAACTGGCCATCAACTGTGAAAAAAGGGCACCCTGCATCTTTCAGGAAGTAATCTGGGTGGGCATCTGCTCTTAATAACTGAGCGATTATTGATCTTTCCTTTTGTGCACGTGCAAAGATTGAAACAAGAAGGGAGCGTGGGGAGTTGATATTGTGGATTTTGAACTCTGGGTTCAGTTAAGGGTCAGGTCTTTATCTAAAAGTTGAGCCTTTGGCCCCCTCAGGTCCATGTGAAGAAAAGGTTAGACTGTAGGCTGCTTTTAGAAGCAGAAGAAAGAGAGTGGAGAATCAAAAGGCAGAGTTGGGCCGAAGGAATATGAGAGAGAGAGAGAGACAACTTCGTTGTTGATATTATCACATATTCACAGCAGCGGCATTGGATTGCACAGCACACAAGCGCAGCACTTTGTGTTGCCCCTGCCTCCTTTACACTGGTGACTGGCTGACAAAGCGCCCCGGAGTCATGATGTAACTCCAGGAAACAGATTTTCTGTATAGAAGGTCATCTATTTTCTATCATGTGCTAAAATGAGGTTACAGCATGTCAGTGCTGCTGCTACCGGTCGGAAAATCGGATATTGACTCAAAAGAGGTGATGTAAGGTGGGGAAACTGAGGTGAATCTGCTTGTGATGTGGTTTAAGTATCAACACAGGGGCTGCATTCAAGTCTTGTTTTATGGCTGTGCCGGGATCAAGAACATATTTGGATTGCGTGATGTAACGTGCAGCAAAACTTGGGTGGGCTTGCTGATCAAGGGCTTGAACGCGTTTGAGGCTGTGACGCGCCGCGCAAACACGGAAAATGTATCCCTGCTCCTCTCACTCAGCCCTCTAGGAATTTAATTCCACTCTGAGATTGCATACATTTACAGTTCATTTGCAAGATCATCTCATTGTCATTCTTCACGTTTTTTCACCCATGTGTTGCGCCGGTTTTTAAGTGTTTCATTATGCCTCCACGCTGGCAACGGCTCAACCCTTATCATGATGCAGAGGTAATATTTGCCCACCGGTGCGGGGTTGTCATCATGGCGAGATCTTCTCAGCTGGCCAAAGCTACAGGCCATTTCATCCACATTGCGACTCGGGCCTGTTGATCTACCAAAGCACATTTGGTCACCAGGCAACAGGGCGGCAGGTGTCAGCTGATCCGTGCTCATCCTCCCAGCTGTCAAAGCAATCAGGCCTCTTGCAGGCGGATGAATGCAACTGGCGAAGGCCTTGATGATTCTGCATCCTTCCATGTTGAGGTTTATGATTCTGTTATGTCGACACTTTAGATTTGGACTCTTTGAGAATAGAAAATAGCTCAGCAGGAAAGAGGTAAAAATCATCATCCAAAATATCCATTCGATAATCGGCCTTTAATTAAGCTGATATTAGGCGAGGAGATGAAGTTTCAGCAAGACATTTAAAACGAGGAAAAATATCAGAATGAAATATTACTCTAGTTCCTTTTAGCCTGAAAATATGGACCAACAAAGGCAACTTGCACTTTTATAACTTTGAGAGCTAAAGAGAGTGCAGGGATGGGCAAATAAAGGAAAAAAGTTTTTTTTTGCAGAAATTCTCATGTATATTAATTTTCTTAGTTTCATGGAGGGAGAAGTTTTGAAATATACTGAATCAGTGATTCTGAATTGACCACGATAAGAGAGTATTCGCATACATACAGTGATGATGGAATCGTGGTTTGAAAATACTCATATACTCAATAGAGAATATTAAATAATTATTCAGAATGGCATACATTTCAGATAGTACTATAAAGTGAACATGAGGTGAAAGACACATGTCTGCATGACTAATCAATACCGTGATAGCATCATATGGATATTACAAGCACGTATATGTGTCCAAGAATGATTGGGACTGGATAATGTCCAATATTGCTAATAAACATATCTGCACTATACACACCAAATAACACATTCACTGATTATATAAGAGTGAATCACAGAATCTGGGGAACGCTGTGCATGAACAATGACCATGTTGACAGTTATGTACAGTAGGTCAAAATGGTCATTTTTCATTCCATTACTATGAAAGGCCAGCATCCGTCATAATGTGGCATTTGCCATATGATAATTGAGAATGGCTAAAAAAGTAAAGCGGGCTTGTTGACACGATTGGTGAAGGTGTGGCGTCACGTGACGAACGCAGTAGTAGTTTTCGATCTAGAGGAGCAGCAGTGTGTGTACTTTTTTTGCCAGTCTGATTTGAGACATATCTTGGAAGTTCAGTCATTTCTGCTCATATTTTTTTTTTGCCAATAACGCTGATCATATTCTTTGAGAATGTCTGGGTTAAAATTTACTCTTCTTGGGTGAGATTCCTAATGCCCTCCGTGTTAATGACTCCAGGGGTCATTAAGTGGTTGTTTTTCATCCTGCTATGGGTCTCCTCAGATTTTAAGATAGCTGTGCAATTCTGGCGAGTATCCACTAATGACCTCTTTATGATTCATTTGGTGGATTCTGAGAGTCTAAAGGTTTATTCAAACCCAGATTTATTCATCAGAGGACGTCTGTAGATTTTGTGTGTGTGTGTGTGTATATGTGTGTGGGCGGGTGAGTGTGTTGGGGTGGAGGGGTTGGTCGTGTTTGTCCTCACATAGACTTTGGAATTGCCTTCAGTCCTGCAGTGCATGGCTCAAGCAGATTGTTGGTATGCCAAGGCACACCTCTGAATTTACTCTTCATTTGTCTTTATATAAAATGAATCCATCAAGGTTCAGTGACCGCACTCGTTACAGAAGGTCAAATTCTCATAAATATGAAAGAATGCACTGAGACACGATTTAACTCTGTTCTGAACATGGTCTTTCAGCGAGACGTGTTAGCCCTTAATGTCGACCTCATCCTTCACATCTATTTTGAGACTGGAAATATCACATTTGTAGATTAAAACTGAAAAAAAAGAAGAAGTGAAGAAGTGCTGTCAAGATGCAACAGTGCTGGCATGGATACAGTTTATATCTTAACATGTGCCTAGTATGTTTGATTTAAGCAGCTTAGGTTGAGCTGAAGATACCCTCTTGCTACTTCTCTTCATCTGGTCCAGCTCAAAGACCCGGCCAAAGAAGCACAGCGATCTAAAAAGTCGCTGTGAGGATAGCCTGGCCCATTAGCTCCATACTGACTTCTGTTAATCAGAAAGACTGATTTGCACATAAATGCAACGCAAACTGGGTCAGTCACGCACCTGTGTTGGATTTAATTTCCTCCGTGTTAACTCAAGGCCTTTAATGACCAAATTTACTAACTGTAGCTTTGATTATTTGTCTGCTGATGATGATAATATTGCCTGGAGCTTCTTGCCTGAGAGCAAAAGAGCCTTATCTTATCAACATTAACCACCAAAAGATCAAAAGTCTGCAGGATACCTGAGTTCTGTTATGTTTGTTATTCTCAGAGATTCTGCCTTTGGAAGGAAGATTAATATTTAATACAATGAAATATAAGAAGGAAAGCAGGAATGTAATATATCAGCTTTTATACATACACACACACACACACACACACACACACACACACACACACACACACACACATATAAGACACTTTGTTTTAAGGGGTTCTCAGGTCATCGATCAGATGAAGGTCAGAGGTCAAGGATGATCAGCGATAACAAAATCACACACACATAACTTCTGAGTTTCAAGTTGAAGGAAGTTGAGAGAGTCAAAATACACTTGTCATACAGTTGTACAATTCTACTGTTTATATACTGTATGTACATATGACTGCCAAACTGAGACATAGTTCTGCATGTCGGAAGGTTACTAACTTTGGCTGAATATCAGTTCTGTCAATCTATCCTGATTTCCTGACCTTTTGACAATCGTGTACTAGAGTAAACAGAACGATTTCCAGCTGCACTGTACATTCTGTGTCATTAGCAATTTATTGATCAATAGAAAGTGCATTTCGATGCATATAAAACATTGCACAGCGTTTTGCATTCATACTGTGACATGAGGTAGAGGCTGGGTCTCCATGGAGAAGCTATGCTTAATGTCTTCACATAGGTAGAAATCGTTCAGCAGAGCAGCAAATCCTGTCACACCTCTATCTAGCTTTGGTTCGTGTGCAGTAATGTGAGAGTGCTAAACACATTAACTGCTGAATTGATTATTCACTGATTTTGTTCTTGTTCTTGGTTCAACATATTACATTCGCACACTCCACGCCTTTTACTTGGAAGTCTTTGAAGGGCTAAATCACAATGAAAGTAAATTAAAATGAACCTTAATTACAGTCTCGCAGTTGAGCAACACAGAGGACAATGACAAACATTCCTGTTAATGTTTCTCCACGTTCTTACAACGACCAGCGTAACACTTTTTTTGCAACCCGTTTTGCTGCCCTCAAAAGTTATCGTATGAAGTTGATGTTTCCCTCTCTCTCTGACAGCTATGGACGCTCCCCTGAACCTGACAGCCAGTGAAGTCAATCACCGCAGCGCCCTCATCTCCTGGCAACCGCCAATCGCGGAAATCGACAACTACATGCTCACCTACAAGTCAGCGGACGGCAGCCGTAAAGTACGCAGCTGGACACCCATGTCTCAGTTCTGTCTCTTATACACACATACACACACGCGCGCACACACACACATGCGCGCACACAAACACACACTGTTTAGATCCCCCTCTGCTGTATTTATACAATGTATTTAAATCAATGAAATAATATATTATGAATCCTGGAGTAAACCTATGTTATTGCCGCAAACGTGTGTCAGGAAGATAAGCCGTATATGTTTACATAAGTTTCAAATCTTTTCTTGGATTTCTACAAATTAAAACAGGTTCCTAAATATAATCAACTTATACTTGAGTGATGATCAGGACAATAAAATCATCACGGAAACGCGGCTTTGTTACGGCCACCAACAACGTAATCTTTTAATCATGTAATCTTTCAGTCGCGTAATCTCTCGACGTGAGGTGAGTTGAACGTGAGGTGAATTTTTTGGACACACAGATGCATAAAATCGCACGGGGAGTGCACAGTGAAATTGCCTGTTCGATGTAGATGTGACTTTAATGTGCCTCTGTAGAGACATTGTTTACTTTGATTGAACTTTTTGATGTGGCTGAGTAATGGTAATAAAGCACATTAGGAAGTAGCGCGAGAAGCGCACCGTGCCCGTTAAGGAATTGAGTGGAGCCATTTCCCATAATGCTTTTCTTTTTTTTCTTTTTTTTTTTTCTTTCATTGGCAAGTTGATACACACGCACGTATGTCCAGACACCCAATAAAGTAGTAATGTGATTGTGTCGGAAATCGTTTAAAGAAACGCACTCATGTCCGTGCTCATGCAGCGGCCATCTCCTACAACTCTCTCTCCTCGTCCTCCCACTGATTCTGCATGACCATCAGATGTCACCCACGTACAAAGAATGCAATGGTGCAGATGATTCCTTTTTTTCAGCACAGACAGCTTGAAAGTGTCTTAATTCTCATGGTCATGTGTCCAGAAATCATTTTGTATTTACATATGAGCACTACCAATTTTTTTTTTTTTTTTCACATCCAAAACATTAAGTGCACAAATTTGTGTCCCTCTTTTCCCGTTGAGTATGATGACCTCCTGTGACAAACCATGTGTTCATCTTCGCGTTAACCAGTTGAAACACTGCTGTCAGAGTGAGAACTCGTTTTCTTACAGCCAATCAAACTGCTCCGTGAGAACCTTTATTTGTGTAACGCGCTATCCCATTAATGGACAGACACACTGAGAAACAGCCAAACATCACGCCGGTGCACACCAACACGCAGCCCAAGAGCCGCAAACTTTGAGCATGTTTTCCTGAGCTTATTCGGATGCTCAGCCTCCTCTGAGAGCTGCTACAGCAACCAGTGCCACATTTTGAATTCATACAGTTCAACAATAAATGAGTCATACCATTCATGCTCAGAGCAAATACTATCTCTAGGGCCAGAGACTGAACTGCACCCTGTGAGACTTTCCTCTTCCCCCAGTTGTCTCGACTTCAGATCAGGCTTACCTGAGAATATGTGGAGGCTTTGCTGCAGCTAAAACTTTGCCACATATTGGTGGGACTTCTGCTCTCACAGAGACAACAAGAAAATGCATTTCCTGCATAAAATGAGCTGAATGGAATTGTTGACGCATTGCTGAAAATTGCGAGACTGATGCAAAGAATGAAAAGCAAGTAGACGAAAGCTCCAAATCCACAAATGTATACAAGTATAAGATCCAACAATGCTTACGTCCCTTCTGTACTAGTTAACTTTGATGTTATGACTGTATATCATGTGGTCTGTAGAATTATTATTGTTGCCATGGTGATGGTGCCCAGCATTGGCGTCATCACAATAAAATGATGTCAAAGTGCGCCCTTTAATACTAAATGCAAAAGTAATTTTTATCAATATTTATTTTTTATCAATATTATCAATATTTGCTGAATATTTTTAATATATATATAGATATGAAAACTTGATATTTAAAAAGAAATGAAAAAGGTAGAGAAAAATGAAAGGGAAAAATAAATGCCCTTCAAATCTGAACATTCTGATATCCAAAAGGTTTCTTGTAGCTGGAAGTATGAGGAAAGAAGAAGAAGAAGAAACACTCTCAGCACTGCAGTTGAAAATGCATGATTCAATGTTTGCTTGGAGGGGCACCTCACCACTCACACACAAACGAGGACATGTCCACTGAACATCGAGCAATCAACCACCCAAACACAATCAATATTGAGTGTATGGAATGATACATTATCCTTGATGGGACAAGGCTATTTTATTTATAATAAACATTTGCTGGGGGAAAAGTCTGTATCTCAGTGACAAAGAGACACCATTCACCAGCTGCTTCCCTGCATTATTCACATGGACACATTGCCTGAAACTGTGTTGTTTTTTTTTCACCCTAAACTGATTAAATATTTTATTTTTATTCATTCATTTTTTATGTAACATACTTGCAAGCAAATGTATGCTTGTTCACCCTCACATGCTGCAGAAGGGACCAGCTCAAAAGTTCTGTCTATCAATTGAGCGTACGTGATGTCTGAGAAATGGTCTAACATGTTAAGATGCGCTCAGTGAAAGAATTGAGATTGAAGGAAATGAAAGATTCTTTTTTCAGAAAATAAAGAGGTAGCTGTGCTCTACTATGACTTTACCTCCAAAAACAGAAATATTTGCTGATTGTTTAATGGCTTCTCCACTCGGCTGTCCAATGAGTCTTTTATCCTGTTCTCTGCTATTTTTCTGTTGCTCAGTTTCTTTCCACACGTGAAAAGACACGCAGCCAAACTTGTTCAGCTGCCAGCGGAAGTGTAACTTTTACGATTAAAACTTTTCTTTTTTTTAATTCTTTCCTAATACACCTCACTGCTTT
>CAAKHG010016534.1:4057-36074 GCA_901007715.1 Dactylopterus volitans | reverse complement strand
TGTTTGGCTAGGTTGGCCCGGACCCTCGCTTGGTCCACAGCATCCAGCATGTTCTTGCTGTCCACGGCCAGGGTGTGCGCCGCCGCCAGCATCTGTTTCTTGCACTCCTCCTTCAGAGAGGTGATGGCATTCTGCTGCGCCAGCCGCATTTTACTGATCAGCTCCGCCATGTCGTTGTTCAGCAGCTTCTGGGTGCCCTCGATCTGTCAATGCATCACTTTTGATTCATTTAAACTGATATGTTGCCATGAACAACTCGCAGAACAAATTTGTTTGAGCACCACCCAGTGTAAGGTTTACGCCAGAGCTGCCCTAAATTAACAGCATTGGCAATTACCAAAATAATTCATGTCCATATACTGTGTGTTTCTGTAATAGTTAATCCACCATTTTTTTTTCAGAAATGATCATTTGCTTCACTACTTTTTCAATTTATTTGTAAAGCAGTAAATTTGAGAATTCATGGACAACAGTAATCATTATATCTTAGCCTTGAAAAAATGGTTTGGAGTCTAAAAGAATTGGAGTTTAAAATAATGATCTGACATGAGACTGAGCCATAAAGAAAGGGAAATATGCATTAGCATGAGGTGGAAAAGACGACTACTGTGACGATCGCACTTCTGGTTGATTTCATCACTGTCAGTGAGATCTTGATCCCGAGCAGCTGTAAATGGCTAGCAGGTACACTAGTGGCAGGTAAGGATCTCACCTCCATCTTTTTCTCTTCCTCTGTCAATGTCGTCTTTGGTCTTTTAGTCTCTTCCATGATGTTTGATACTGAGAGTTAGAAGCTCTCAGGACTTCAGTGCAAGTTAGTGCAATAAGAGATTTTTTTGGAGCGTGGAGTGGGAACGACGGATCCGCCACTCTCTCTATTACAAGTTAGTGTCCCATCATAATTATTTTAACGTAAATTAGTTTCCTATTTTGGCTTTAAGGTTATTTTCACTTCATCATGTTCATCACATTATCTTACATCTCCTTAGTTTATTAGTTTTCCTCTGTTCATCTGTACATAAGCAGCTACAACACCCAAACTAACTCCTGGGGACTGATAAAAGCTTATTTTAATTTCCGCTTTGTATCTCAAGCTGCAGGCGATGTACTGTACCTCGGTCCGGACCGACTCGTGTAAAGTGGGCAGAATGTCATCCACGCTGCGAATCAGGTCCCGTAAGGCCATCCCTACAGACTGCGAGCAGAGATCAATGCAGAGAACCAATCAGCTTTAGGGCTCAGAAGGCTTGTGTTTGGCTATAAATCCCACATCGCCTCAAAAGTAGCTGTAAAACTGTTGAATTCAAGAGAAAAGCAAAAGAGAGCAAGCCCCGTCTCCCGTGTACCTTAACAATGGTGATGTATTGTTCTGGCTGCAGTTCAGTGATGTCATTCTTCAGCTGGACGACGACTTTGACCAGGTCCATGACGTAGTAGTACACTTTGTCATCAGAGCGGTCCAGCTCGGCCGTGGGTGCAGGCTACCAAGGAGAGAAACCCGTTAAAATCCTCATCTAGGTGACACGAGGATGGGATTGGTGCACCATATTTTAAATGGACGCCAACATTAATGTCCTTTTAATTAAGGGGTGGCTTCTTCTCTCATGATGATCGAGTCCTTCGTGTCTCCCATTGAAGCTAATAAAATTAGTCATTTTAAGAGGGCAAAAAAAGAAAAAAAAGAAATTACATTTCAAAAAATGAATTGCTATAATAACCTGTGCTGTGAGCCGCGGGGGCTTCTCTGGCGGCACTGCCCGGCAAGAGGATGAAAAATGTGGCGGACGCAGAGACGCAGACAGGAGAGAAAGATTAGGGCAGTCAGAGAGATAATGGCGTTAACCATAACTATGGAATCTGTGATTTTTCTTCCAGCAGTTACCATTTTCAGCGTTGCCTTCTTGGGCCTGCAAAGAGCAAACAAAGATAAACCTCGTGAGGACTTGGGACATAAATCCTGTTGGAAATACTGTGAGCAGCTGACATAAACACCCGAGACAGAAATACACAAAGGCAATCTCTGTAAATCGAAGCTAATTTGTCGTCAATAGAAAGAAAACTGCACCACTTAAGTGAAAACTCATCCTTTTTTTTTTTTTATCTGGCTTATTGCTAGGCTCCAATGTGAAACCTCTATTCCATGATATGAAATCTTAATTATTCATGAGTCTATCCACCTGTGTAGATGTCCTCCTTTCCAATGATGCCCTTCTTTTATTGTTCTTATCCTCATTACATAAAGTCTGAAGCAGATTTTACTCTGCATGAGCAGTGTAGATGAGATTATCTATTTTTGGTGCACCCGTTTTGTGCCGTTTTGAAGGTGAAGTATGCATTCAAATGCATGAAATACACCTCAAACATGAAAGCCAAGGCTGTAGCTATTCATCGTTATCATACTTTTCACGATTTGATACAGTTTCAGTTTTAGGTGGCTGGGAAAAAAAAGAACGTTTTAGCACTGAAATAATCACGTAGACTACACAAATGACTGCATGCAGACTGCAGGGCTCTGAAATGTGAGCTATTATTGCCCAAAGCTGTTCGACAACAGCACGCAAGCGCTGAGACATCCCCTGAAATCACGGCGCAGTGCATGCAGACACCCACCGCTGGGCTGGCGCCGTCCTCCGGTCCCATCGGGTCCTGCAAAAGAACAGGCAGGTTCATTTTATAGAACACGGACATGGAGCCTCTCTTTGGAACTGTTAGCAGGGGGACATTCAGTTTAAGACTAGCGGGGCGCTGGGAGCGAACGAGCGGGCCGACATTGTTTAACGAGGCCTCGTTCCGTGCAGCCGGCAGGGCAGGAGGGGCACACAGAGACAGAGAGAGCGGGCTGACAAAAGTTAATGACGCTCTGCTTCCCACCAGGAGTCTCTCCTCTTTCTCCAGCCACTTTTTATCCTCCATCATCTGCTCTTTCTGCTGGCGGAGAGTGTCCTGCATCCTGTGCCTCTCCCTCTGCCACAGACGCTGGACGTCCTGCATGCTGTTTTGCTCAACGCGGGGGAACTCGCTCTCCTGGAAAAAGGGCAAGGCCATGTCAGTCAATACTCAAAGCTGCTCACTTGAACCAAATGTTTTTTTCTTTTTTTTGCATTCATTTTTGGGCTTGAATTTGTTGTGTTTGTATTTATTTTTTTTCGTTTACCCCCATGCTGCGACGTCGAGGTGACCTGACAGGCAACTGAAGAGAGTTCATGGAGTCGACAGGAGACTGATATTCACAGGGGCTGGCGAGGTCGGGTGAGCTGGCACACAGGGCCTCGTTCAGCTGCGCACAGACACAGGATTTACCCACAATTAACTGACGGGCTGCTGCCAAAAAACTGAATAAAGCAGGCGGCATCTTTGGAGGTGATTCGAGTCATACCTGGATGTGCAGGCCGATGCTGAGCGTGTTCCCAAAGCGCCCCGGTGCCATTCTTGAAGGCTACGGGGAAGACATGGCGAAACGGTGTGTGAACAGGGAAAGCGTCAAGGCAGGTGCATGTAGAGGGATTTAATGTGAATCGTGTGCCATTTTACAGCATGCAGCCACAGTTGATCATGACAAGGATGCAGACCTTCGGAGGAGGCTCGTTGAAGTTGAACTTGGAGTCAAAATATTTGGTGGAGCGCGCTCTGTCCCTCTCCCGTTCCACCTGCTGCTCCTTCTCCATCTTGTGGACGTCACTGGCAAAAGGTTTGGCGCATTGCAGATCAGGTTTTTGTAAAGAGGGGTACAAAAACATAGCTAAATTAACAGCAGTGCTGATCTACAGTCTGGTCTTCATTTTTGCAGTCAATAGAATAGTTCCGGGAAAAAAATGTGTTGATTCATTTCATTTTGATTCATTCTGAGAGGCTCGGAAGACTTTTACCACTCTCATATCGTTCCATAAATTTAGGACTTCGGCCAGCAGATGATTGGCTGTGGGCAGATCGTTGCCAAGAAATAAACTGGCACACAACCCCGCATAAAATGGCCAGTTGCAATTTTTAAACTTCAGGTTTTATCGGATAAAACAAACAAACAAGACTGACGTCAGAGCTACGAGAGTGGCATCACACTTGACACCTGGCTCGTGGGAGAAATCTCGGGAGTATTATTCCAAAAATGTTGAACTATCCCTTAAGAATCCAGTAAACCAAAATTTGTGTCTTTGCAGACGTCGCTGGGAAATGGCAGCTTAGCCGTCTACGTGAGGCTTTTTGGCCTTGTTGGTTTCAGAGAGCTGAGAAAATAACGTTTACTGCAAGTGAAAATGTGTGATTCTTTCTTCTCTTTCTTCCAAATGCCAGAAACGCCATTTTGGAGATTTTTTTAAATTCAAAAATACCTGATCTTGACCACCAGCTCAGTGAAGTTGGGCCTCTCTCTCGGGTCGTAGGACCAGCATCGGGTCATGAGTGAGTAGAGGGCAGGGGGGCAGTTGTCTGGCTTGGGCAGCCTGATGCCCTGCTCCAGTTGGTTGATGACGTCTCTGTTCTCCAGCCAGAAGAACGGCTGCTGCCCACGACTCATTATCTCCCACACACATACGGCTGAGGGGGAGACAGGGGGTGGGAGGGTTGTAGGGGGCATGAACATAGTACAGGAGGAGACACACACACACACACACACACACACACACGTACACCCGGAGCCTGTGTGGCTTTCTATAATATCCTCTGTATACAAACATTGTGCCAAATCAAAAGGGAAGAAAAAAAATCTATTTACATGTGTTAATAATGTAAAAATCTGTCACCTACATTTCACTTTTTACCATCATCATAATCATCATCATCATCATCACCAGCTACACTTTTGCTGGCCAACATATTGAGTCAAAATACCTGAAAGCCTAGAGAATCGGACCAATCTCAAGTATACCAAACCATAATAAAACAGCATCGTCTAACAAACTACACGCTTTGTTCATCTGGGGTCTGCTTTGTTGAGTCCATTTGGTTATATTGAATTAAGGTTCCTAACTTCTTTCCCATTTTAAAAAAGCAATAAACCCAGGTGAATGGCCTTTTTGTGCTCTGAAATACGAAGGTTTCAATCCGGTTTTTCCCACATGAGAGTGGAAACAAATGACTCTTCACCGCTCGTGTTTCCAGGCTGTATTAAAGATGGCGCGGTTTCAGAGACATGACTCTTTAGTCAGAGCTTGCTGGGGAAAACACCTCTACTGATCAAAGCTACACACCCGTAAGAATCATACAAATCGGAAACCCTGATGTCAGTACTGACAGAAAGGCAGAGTAAAAAGTAATATCACAAAGTGGTAGATCTGAGACACTGAAGTCACAGATTTTCTAGATGGATCCTGGATTGCAGGAACAACATGAAATATTTTTAAATTGTCCCGGAGATGTCTGCAAAGGGAGTGTGGGGATATGCCCACTGTGATTACTGGAGCAGGAAAATCTTGAGAATGCGATGTTCTGATCAATGGAGTGATGGAATTTAAGGCTGAGATGACATGACACTTTGTCACAACATCAGGCCACATTAATATCCTTGTCTCACATTTCCTTTGTGCCATAAATCCGGATTTCAATTTAATTTTACATAAAAAAAAATCCAGCCAAGTTCCAGAGAGAATAAAGCAATTAAAGGTGGTGGTGTTTTTCTAAGGTCGCTATGCCAATCACTTTTGATTGAATAATTAATTTTTGTATCAATGCTGAAAATAAAATTATCTTGCGACATATTAAATTAGCATTGAACATGGACCGGAGAGGCATTTAAAAATTTACGTCTTTTCTGGGTTTTTTTTTATTCACTTTATTTATGAGTTCACTACTGCTGATGAAAGTAAACAATGGGAGTAAATGCACATGAGCAGATATTAGTTTAGTTTTAATGCGTACTTTTTTGTTTCATTGATCAATAGAAATAAATTATTTTGAATATATGTGTTACTGTGTTTTCTATTTTGGATTTTTAATAAAAAAGCACTCAAGGCAAAATGTGACTCTTGAGGTGAACCACAAGATGGCGCTGATATGGCGTGAAAGTAAAGACGTGAAGCGATACAGATCATACAAGATGATAAAAGATCATTAATAAGAATACAGACGGAGCGACATAAGAGTGAGATCAGGATAACCTGGGGAGCCGGTTTAGTTCTGATAGCAGTTACAACAATGACTCTGGCTGATGAACCTGCCACCCGCCCGCCGTCGACCGCGAGCGCCGAACGCTTGAGTGTCACAGACTCACCGAACATCCAGACATCACTCGCTGAGGTGAAGCGTCTGAAGTTGATGGATTCCGGGGCCATCCACTTGATGGGCAATCGGGTAACGGACGCTGCGATCAAAAAGGCAGACAAAAGTGTTTTGCAGGCAAAGAAGACGGCCTTCTTGACTGGAAGTTTAAGGAGGAAAATCTTCAAAATGTGGCACATATGTTACTTCAGGTTTCCTATTTGCTATCAGTTCTGTCTTTGGTTTTCCATGTCAGACTGTATTTTGTATGAGCAGCATTTTCAAGGGCATTTTTAAGCAAAATTTCAGCCTCCTGTGAGGACTCATACCTTCACCCTTTGACTGAACACAGGGCTAAAAGAAAAAGTCATGAATTAACAACAAAAGGTGGTCAGCAGAACATTCATAGAGCTCCGCTCGCTTAATGCCAAAAAATACATCGCACTATTGTGCAAAAAGACTCATTGACCAGATGTGACTCAGTGGATAAGACAGATGTTAATAAGCCTCCCACCTGAAAGAATAACATATTTTGAAACATTTGAGAACTTACGGAGACCTTCGATTGCTGATGCTAAGAACTCAAAACATTAACGCCTGAAGGTGAAGATGAAAAATCTGAGTGGACCATGTAGTTTCTGTGCTTGTGCTTTCTGTGCTTTTTTTTTTTTTTGTTTTGCTTTGTTTTGTCAAGATCTTTATCTAAGAGAGTGTAGTATATCATTTTTGATATACATACCATGCTCTATTATGTATAGATCACCTAGTTTAAACAGAGGAGCATTGTTGTTCATTGGTTTTTGAGTGGGGTTGTCATGACTGTCTTTGTGTGTCTGATTGTTGGTATCTCACTTGTAAAAATTAAAATTAAAATATCATGGGGGGCGGGGAGGGATAAAATGTTGTCAGCACATTTCATCATCCAAACATTGGCCTTCAAATTAATTTCAAATCGACTGAAGCACATCTGATATCACATGATCTGGTTTCGTCTGACAAAACGTGGTTTTATGCCAATTTTTGCATCGAGTCCAACCGGCTGTTTTGTGGTTACCTTTGTAGTATTCCTCATCCTCGATGTATCTCGACAGGCCAAAGTCTCCGAGCTTCACGCAGTCTGGACTGGCCACTAGCACGTTACGAACCGCGATGTCTCTGTTACGAGGCACAAACAGGACGGACATTTCGGTTCATGTGTTTATCAACACTCGCCTGATGACGTAATCAATTCTTTCGTAAGCGGAGCACAGCGCCTTCTACGGCCCTTTAGTCACGGCTGACTTGACTTTGCAGCTTGATCCCTTAAATAACACAAATGGGATGTTTACATTTTCCGCACGAGCAAAGAGTAATTTCCTTTTTCTGTGTTTTGGCTTTCCCGGATAGTCGGGATCCGTCACTCTCTGCTTTGCTTGCCTGGAAAACCTGCTCGCGGCTCTCTGTGAAACATGTGATGTTCAGTCTTCATATCAGCGAAAGAATAGAACGTTTTCTATTATACATTCATCAAGTGCTCCACTTCCCAGTCACTTTACTGTTGAATTTTCAAATGAATATATCAGATTTGGATTTATTCTACCTTTATCCATTTATCTTGCTTTGTTAAATATTTTTAAAGGATATATACTTTAAAAACACTCCCAGAACATAACAGAGTGTGCTCCCTCAGGAGTCCAGCCTTTATGCTGGTAACAAAAGAACGAAAGAGAACAGACATGCACACACACACTTTCTTCTTTCTGAAGAAAGTTAGACCGTTTCCTCAGAGACTGCACCGCAGAACACTTAGCATGAGTTAGTCAGCATGGGTTAGGTTTTTTTAGTTGCCCCCCCAAAGAAAGTTACACTTGAATGCACTTATCCACCTTAAAAAAACAAGAACCTAGCAGCCAAGTTGATTAGAAGATTGAGACAAAGTTCATAAAGGTTTTTGTCACATTTTTCTCTAAATAGGCTACTTCTTTGTGACCGATTGCTGAAAAACAATTAAAAAAAAAAACACAGCTGTTAATCTGGACTGAGTCTGCCTTCTACCTTTATCTGTGGTCAGCTTGCTTCATGAAATCACTCCCACTATGACTATATAAATACTGCAAGAACACCACCTACCACACGTACAGCATTCCTGCTTTTTAAACATCTTTGCGCTCCTTATGATTCTATTTGCACACGGCCACAGACCTGCTTTCTTGGAACATGAAGACTTGTACACATTAGTTCTAGTTTTAGTTTATTTTTCAATATTTAACATTAAATTCTTGGACAGCGTGAGCGGAGTCAAAACCAGATTCTGATTCTGATCTATAGACGGACAAATACATGAAAAAGGACGTTTTAGTTGACTGGGCATGATGATGTTTCAAAAACACATCCTGGATGTTCCAGCATGGCAGTTTTGAAATACAGTTACAGCATAAAGTAAGGAAGGAGTCATTCACCTGTGCACCATGTTGACTCCCTCCAGGAAGACGAGGGCTTTGCAGATCTGCAGGCTGAACAACACCAAAGTTGTGTTGCTCAGCTCCTCCTGGTGTTTACTTAGATAGTTCCCCAGCTGCAAGAACATCGCAGTTAGCCTGGACCTTATTCTGCGTTCAGCTGACGTCGCACGCGCTGGCGATTGCTACTCACCTCGCCGTACTCATAAAGCTCCATGACAATCCACACTGGATCGTCCTCGATGATTCCAATTAGTTTGACAATGTGCGGATGGTCGAGTTTCTTCATAATTACTAGCGGGGACACAAAGGTCACACGTGGTGAGTGTTACTGTGACCGGATGAAATGAGCGTCCTCTACAGCCCGATGCTACCTGCTTCACTCATGAACTTCTCCATCACGTCCGGTGAGCAGTCTTTGCACGTCTTCACCGCCACGTTAGTCCTGCTCCCGTCCTGCTCGAGCAACAGAGGAAAAAAAGAAACAATGACGCTGAAAAATTCTTAATGGACAACTGAGAAGACATTTTAGCATTCTTTCTGCTTTTTTTTTCCAGCCTTTTTGTTCCGGAATTTCATATTGAAGTCAGTAACCCATGTTTGCACGGTAATTTATTTCGGCGCACAGTGAGTAGTTTCTGCTGCTAGGCGCCGCTCAGTCACAGCAACGGGAAAAGACAGTGTGACGACCTCATTTAGCGCCATGGAATTATGGGAGCTGATTTCCTTTTAAACAACCGCCGGTGCTGTTGCAGGTTTTATTCATGCTACATTTAATTATATCTATTTGGGTTTATTAGTTTTCACCCACATTTCATTCTAATGAAACGACAGCTAATGTAACATTAACCTGATAACTTAACTATTCGATTTGTCCTTTAGCCAAACATCTACTGTAGATGATGTGATACATTCAGTCACAGGGGTAGCCCACCACTGTTATCTGTAGTCAAAATTATGTAACTTTATTAGCCTCATAAATCCTATTGCACATGACATAACATTGTCAGACACATTCGCTTGGTGGCTAGCATGAGTCACTTGGGAGCAGATCATAGTAAACTTGATCAATATTGAAACATCATCAATATACTATGTCTCTGCAATATCACTGGTGGAAGACAATGTTATGCACCACCACCTTAAATAAAATGATGGTTTCCAAGTACACAACGCAATGAAACGTACAAGACTGGTCTAGCTGGTTTTAGACAACTTAATGCAGAAAAGTTACACAGTACAAGTTTAAAATGAATAATCATGAGTTGGTATTGTTGATATGGAGGTGTGCTTCAACAGGAAAGATGCTTACTGGGTGTTTGTAGACGCCATCGTAGACCTCGCCGAAAAACCCCGCACCGAGGATCCGTCCGAGAACAATGTCATTTCGGTCGATTCCGTACTTCACAACTGCAGAACAGGAGTGACATTTGTCAACATCAGTTCCAACAGTGTTTTTTTTCTGCCAAAAACATGGCTGCAACCTGTCAACCCACCTGATTTGGGCCTCTCATCAAGAATCTCACAATAGATATCTGATCCTGGAAATGCAAAATAAATTCTGGTTTTACTGATCATGTTTTGGTACAATATGACATTTTAAATTTTTTTTGGCCCTGGAATTCATACAAAGAAATTCAGATCCTACACAGGAGCATTGTGCCAAAGAGGAAATAATGGGAACTGTCAGCTCACCCATGCTGTGTCTGACGGAGCTGGTATCTCCGCTGCTCCAGAGAAGAGACAGGATGAAAGAAAGTCTTGCTCGTAAATTATCAAACCGCAGCTCCTCTGAACTCTGACAGAATGATTCAATGAAACAGCCTCCCTCATATATAACTCCAGCTTTTCATTTCATATTACATCCAGAGGAAACGAGTGCAGGTTGGACTCCAGCTTGGGCTGCAGCTACACCATCAGTTAAAAACAAAAAAAAGGGAAATGTCTTACAAAGCTATAAAAGTGCCATACTGCACTCACCTGGTTGGAATCTCCGGGAGGGAGCTCCGTGCAGTCGTGTCTATGATGCAGAGAGTATGAGGATTACCATCAAGCCGGTAAGACACCCACCAGCTATTCAGATTCAAACACAAACTAACAAAACACTTTTAAAGAGGTTGATACCCGGACACACCTTTATTTGGTCTGTAGATAACAGAATCATCTGTGTCATTTTCCAAGCGGCAGTAACCGTCAATAAGGTCCATCATGTTCTCTGCCATAGGGACCGTGGCCACGTTGATGGACAGACGCTGCCAGACAGAGGGCATCAAGGCGTGACGCTGTTTGCAGCCCATCTATATTTCGCTATCGTGATTCTTGCACGGGGACACAGTCTAACAGGCAGACTGAGGCACTTACTTGTCTGACCCCCTCTATGTCGAGGTTTATGAGAGCCTTGCCGTCGCTCTGAGACAAGCATTGTATTCTCTTGATCTGCTTGAAGTCTGCTAGAAACACAGCCTGAGGTGCCAGAGAGAAGAAAAAAAACTGCAGTCATGATGGACTTTTCACGTGGTAAGAAATGGTGACGCTAACAAGGTCATGAGAGGGTCATGATCCAGTTTACTTGCAAAACGTGTGCTGCGGCAAATAAATCATCTAAGTCAATTCAAAAGTTTAATGACAAACCAAAATGACCAGCAGGTGGCAATACTAGAAAGGGAAATATTCCCTTCTACACTCAATTAGCTGCATTTTAATTAAAGCCAACAAGTGCATCTTAGGGACACTAGTTTCAAGAATATTAATGCAACCGTATCTGTGATAACCCTGCATCAGTAGATACTGAGCAGTCACATACTAATAATATTCAATCAGTAGCACTTAATAAGCCATTTAGGCTGCTACAACATATATAACACTTCAGTAACTTCGGCCTCTTTCAACAGATTCAACAGTGCTTTCATGCACAAATGTGAAATTTAAAAAATGCCAACTATTTACTCAGTGTAAGAAAATCTCATGTCGCGTTTCACCACTCCATGAGCATAGCAAACTTCGGGGGTCTTTTTGCATGCTGAGAAATGGCGGGTGTCAAGTAACAGGCCATTATCACAACCTGCTGTTAAGGAGAGTGAATAGACTCTGCATAAAAAAAATCTCGTTCAAAATAAAAGCTTTTTTTTCTTTCTTTTTGACCAGACACAAACTAAAAAATGGGTCAGTCGCCCACCAGTTGAAAATCACTGTTCTAAGGTTTCAGGAAAGAGCTAATATTTTCAGGAATGTTGGGATAAGGTATAGTTTGAAACCTTTCAGGGAATAAACATCCACCGTACTCACTGCCGAATTCTTCTGTGTACGCTGGCGGATGCCTCTCCCACCGATGACCAGCTCCACCGACAGACTCCAACCTTGCTGTTTATGAACGGTGGGACTTTAATGTTTGTTATATTCATATGAACAAAATCAAGTTAACAACCTAGAATTGACATCAATCTCTGTCATGCTGTTTTTGCGATAATTCTTCCAACGCTGTGCTCCTCGTTTATGCAGCTGATGCATCTATCTTCTTCCATCCCTTCACTCATAAAAAACCCTTCAGTCTGCCTTCAGTGTTGCTAAGTCATGCATTGCTTGAAAATATCTTTACTGATCACAACTTGTGATTCAACCTGAAACGCTCATATCTAAACTTAATCCTGTTTCTCCCCTTCTGATTTCCTTTTACTGGATTGGTGATCTGTTCTTTATGAATGCACCTGGACGTTACCTAAAGACGCAAGATACGATTGTGCTTTATGTTTTATCGCTGACTGTGGACGTCCCGTTCACCGCTGTCCTCTGTCTCTGTGTCAGGAAACTTTCACATTGATTGGCTTTTTTTATAGAATCTCTGTCTTTGGGCTGGGTCCCTCTCATCTGTGTGTTGGCTATATATGTGTAAAAACCTGAATCGATATGGCTCTGACAATATTGTATCATCGGTGGTCCCCAGAGTTAGAAGAGGACCAGGCCAAAAAGCTTTTAGATGTGCTGCCCTTTCTTCCTGGAATAATGTCCACGAGGTGCCTGACTAGGGAAATCAAATTTTTTAGGATTGAGAAAATCATACTCATAGCACTCCTTAATTTTCATTGAAATAATTTTTGAAAAATGCACCTGTTAATGCATCACACCCGGACCAAGGTCTTTGAGCCTTGTATCGCATGTTAACAGGATATTGTGTTCATTTATTTGTAACGCGTGACAGTTGCATTTGTTTGTTTCTTTGCATTTGACAGAATATTAATGCTGTCTTCTTGGCCAGGAGATTTTAGTATCAATGGGACGTTCACCTGGTTAAAATAAAGAGTACAGAAGTCACCTGTGTGAACAGACTGTCAATGTACAGTATGCAAATGTCCAGTATGTGTGGATTACATGTGTATGTAGGTATGTGTATATTTAGGCGTATATGCATGGAGGCTTCCTCCCAGCTCCAAAAGCATGCTGAGGTCAACATGGGGGAAAGGCGTAGGAATAAATACGTTTTATACTTCCTCCTATTCATTTTTCGAACATGTTATTTATTTTCAGTGTAATGTTTACACGTTTGTGTTTCATTTGTTGTCTTCTTTTGCTTTGTGCGTATCTCCTTTTGGTACTGTCTGATAATGATTTACACGTTCGAAATGAACTACTAATAAAATAAAAAAGCAGATAAAAATAAAAAAAAACGTTGGCTACTCACCACAAGTTCGCACGGAAAGACCTCCTCATCGTAACTGACGAACTCCTTGAGCGTCTCAAAAAACCTGATCATGCAGTCGTCCTCTTTGAGCGTCGCGTACTGCTGAAACGTTTGCTGGATCAACTTCCGTAGCTGCCTTGACTGGACAAAAACATTTGAAATGGTTCACGTGAACGTTTGTTTCCCCAACCGCAAAATGAAGAGGAGAGGAACCTAGTTACAACGAGCTTTCGGGAGCACACATATATAAGGCTAAAACTAACAAGTGCAGTCAAGATTGAGAATACTTACCTTCATGCTGTTAATCAGCTGCTCAGGAAAGAAAAGGTACAGGCCCACCTCCTTTCTTCATTTGCGCAGCAGAAAAGCCAGGAACAACAAACGGGATTAAAGAGCATTAGCTTCACTACACTGCTTTTTTTTATATTAAGCAACTAGTTTTTAAAGGGGTTTTATAAGCGCAAGTCAATATAAACCCATGCAAAGTATTTTAGTCCTTCAGGTTCAGGTGAATCATCAACAGTTAAATCATCAACATTTTTAGAGTTAGTATAGAGTATAAATTCTTACTCTAGAAGCTCAAAGTTTGACTTCTTTTCAAGACCCTTTGCATTCATGTCTTTATAGAACCTCCTGTAATATGTCAGAAGAAAACATGCCAGCAATTATTAAATTCAACACAAAACATCCAAAACAGTGTATTTATGATCTACAGGTGATAGAGAATATTATTTTCCCTCGGCCCCCCATTTTCAAAACTCACAACACGTTCAGCCAAATCAATCACCTCGCTCATATCTGCACTTTTCAACCAAATGAGAAGTTTAACCGTCAGGTGGGGAAGAAAGCGGAGAGGAGGCGAGGAGGCGGAGACTCACCTGATCTCCAAACAACCGAGCTGCAGCGCCATCCCATCGCTGATCTTACTGGCATGATACTGCATGTAATCGCTACGCACCTGCCGTACAATGGGCCAAAAAAACACATCAGCACACTCCTGGATAATTACACTGTAAAAAACAACAACAAATGAACTCTGCTAACTGATATACTGGTAGTGAGTTAACCTTTACCTGGATTAGAAAAGCGCTTTGCTACATTTAATGCTCTAAAAACCACGCAGTTTCTCCCGCTACGTGTTTCAGATTTGTGCATCTCGCTGAAACTCGACTGCAATATAACTCAACGGGGGTCACGCTTGCTCGCGGCGCAGCGATGAACTGTGATCTGCAATGTTCAGCGACGCAAAATGTGTCTGATTCAACGTAGATGCCTCCTGGGTATTAACGGCGCGCACTTGCATTCAGGTTTCATTCATTTGCAGATTCCATTTACAAATGGTCGTCGCTTGCACGTTGCAGGTTTTTGTACGTCTCACGGTCCCCTTGACATTCGCAAGCATGAGTTGCAAGTGCAGTGTTATGTTGGATTCCCTCAATGTGTCAAAATTAGCGCCAGGGGAAGCGATCTCATGCAGTAAGTCCCCAATTCGAGAGGATTTTGAAAAGGTTGGCGAGGACTTTTAGAGAGTTGAACAATCTTCAGTGTATTAAGGACATTCTGAATTCTTACAGACGGAGCAGCCTTTGACCCCTGGTGAGATAGTAATCTCCAGACTTATTCTTTGTCATGTCTGTATCTTTTAGTCCTCCGAACATTTGCAATGAGCTCTTTGGTTTTGCTCATTTTGAGTGAAGCAAGATTGTTTTTTTTGGGAGGGGGCTCTGCTCTGAAGATGATTCACATCTTTACTTGCAGAAGGACTCATCATTGCCAGAGATAAAACACACCAATGTGGTGTCGACCGCCAACCTAAGAATGACTTATAGATCACTGAACTAGTTTCATTATGGTACAATATTATATTGATTCTTTGGGCAACATGTGATATTTGCAGACATCAGAAAGTCAATAAAAATAGGAGTTTGATTCAATTCCGTGGACCGGATCGACATATTGATATTGTTTATCCATTTAAGACATCAGTTATATCAACAAAAAACAACCAGAATATGATCCAATAATTTAAGTTGTCTACTTTTCCAGACATTTGAATGGGAAGCAGTCTATTCTTTAAGATTAAAAATATATATTCACCTCCTGTTCACAATAAAGTCTCACATTTCTCATGTTTGAGACCAAATGTTTTTTTTTGTAATTTAATTTTGAGAGCAGCAGTTCTAGAGGACGTGATAATTTCATTTCAAAATAAAGGTCTTCTTAAAGAGCACAATACTGATCGATGTAATAACTTTCAATAATATTCACTTGTTAGTCATTGAAGTGATGTATCGGTCTGGAGCCACAGTAAAAGTTACATGCTACACCAATTATAATTCCAATTGAGGAATTATAATCTATAATCTACACTGTGATCTATACTACATTAAAAAAACAAACAAAAAAAAAACAAATAGCTTGATACCTGTTGGTAAAAATACAGCAGCGTTGATCTGTCATCTTTGAACTTTTCCAGGAAATTGACAGGAACGTATCTGACACGCAGGTCGTACCTGTCATCAAACAATAGAACACGCGCGCAGTTTATCAGAAACCGCTCATGACATTCGACTCAAAGAAACAGAGACAGAGATCGTCCGCGTCCTCCTCTACCTCCACTCAGCTTCAACATGATGGCTCTCGTAGCGTTGTTCCACCTCTCCAACCGTCAGGTCTGGATGGAGCCAGTGAAGCTCCTCTGACTTCAGGTGCTTCAGCAGGAGACCGTAGCATCCCGTGTGTTCGATATTCGGCCCCAGTCGACCGCTGATCAGAATTGAACGAATTATCGCCTGAAGGAGAACGTTTTTCAAAGCTTTGATCATGAATTTTTAATCATCCTTGCCACATAGTTCAATCTGGGGTTGATAATCTCCCCATCACCCTTGAAAACTGATAAAAGGAGGCATTAATATAGGAATAGGAATCACAATTTACGTTTTAAGAAGAACAAATAAAACACCCTCTTTGGCTCTGGTAGAACAAAACAAAAAAAACAAAAAAACTGAAATCTAAACTGTCTAAGATAAACTTTACTCTGCCATCTCGACTCCCAATACATTTTAGATCACTCTCACCCTGATTTGCCAGGAGCTGTCACATTTGACCAGCTTGAAGTTCTTGCCCGTGGTGTTGTTGGTGCAGAAGCACACTTTGAGGATCTTCACGGGCCCTCCTTCCCCAGTGAACTGTGATTCAGGGCTGGACTCGGTGCAACTTTGTCTTGGACTGGGTACCTTCCAGGACAGGGTGTCACCGGACATCACCTCGTACATTGTCACGGTTGGGTCGGCACCATCATATCCACATTACCCTTCCAAAGAAGGAAGAAAAACTGATGTCAAATGAGAGGTGAAACTAATTCATGCAGTTCAAGAGAAAGACGACTTTAAAGAGGAAGGTTTCCGATGACAAAACTGAGTGAGAAGAAGAGAACAAACTGTTCTGTGACTTGCTTCATCATAGTACCAGTTATACTTATTCATATTCATGCTGTGATCTTACGCCAAGTGGCGACCATGACTCACACCTACGGATCTGATTACAGTCCTTTCCAACTGTGATTTCCAGTGAGGACTTTTGTCAAGCATGAATCAAAGCCGTGTCCGTGCAGGTTTTTATGTATGGATGAGTGGCTTCAATGTAAAGCTGAACTTGCAGCACTGATGAAACAGGACGTTTCCTCAGTGTGGAAAAAAAATGTTGTGAAGCGAAACAACAACATCCGCAACCAAACAACAGTGACGCATAAACGGTCCGCGCAGTTGCTTCTTTGCCCCGGTGGGTTATGCAACGCGTTTTTTTTGTTTTTTTTTACTCTACATGCATGAATGAGGTGGAAAGAGATCCAAGAATCGCAAAGACACAACCGCTCTGGAATAATTCTCGAGATTGAGAAACACGCACATTCACTTTATTGCAAAACCACTCCCGTTCTTTGTCAATCAAGTATCAAGCTGGACTTATTCTGCTCATTTCCAAGTTTTTTTTATTTAAATTGTGGGCATCCACTTGAATAGTGTTGTATTATTTGGTAGACAAATGCAGCTTAGACTGACCCTTTAAGTCGCCCTCTGCTAGAGCCAGTTTAGCTGCACGACAAATTTACAGCAGTAAACTGCAAACTGCCTTTAAACATCACAATCACCTAACTAACTAACACAACAACTAACTAACTGGACTACCTATCTAATGGGTACAACCAAAACTAGAACTGTTCTGCAATTTACCCGGGCCCTACATGTAACTGATAAGCAGCGCTGTCAAATCTTTGTAATCAACTCAACTGAGTTGGCAACTTGTAGCCAACTTGCTAAGCCAGGCTAGCCACCGAAGGAAAACCACCGATGGCTGATTCTAATATTTCTTTCAATTTGTGCGGGGGATCCAAAAAGCTTTAAGAATCGGACTCAGCACAGGAAGAAGAAACAGAAACCATTTGAGACCATTTTACCTAAAATAAGTCTTTGTTGGAACACTTTGTTTTGAGCCGCATCGCAGTTGCAAACACACCCCTGCTCAGCATCGGGTGGCTCTTTGCCTCGTTGTCATGCCTTACAATTGTGTAAATGCACCTGTAGGTGGTGATAACCCCTTACGTAATCACTGTCCTACTTCCCAGTTGTTCAAGAACACACTACGACGCGCCACTTTCTTCTGATTGGCCAACTTCTCTAAGTCTTTCGAGGGGCAGCAACCAATGCGTGTCAGTGGTGTGGGGATTCCAAAAGAGTACTGCAGACCTGCTATGTTTCATGGTGCTGGTGATGTAGGTGGGTCACGTCCATGGACTTTGTGGATGTTTTCCTGATGCAGATGACCACATCAAGGAAGCTGAGACGCTGCTACATCAGCTTTATCAAAATCACCATACCTGTAGGTTCACCTTAAGCTACGAGAGAAGAGTGGTTTGCTTGCTGGTAAACAGCTGCTATGGACAGAAATCACAAAAAATCTACCAACCAGCACCTTTAAAGCTTACTACTTTAACTACTTTAACACCACACGACTTTAAAAGGGGATTATTTGTAGGACTCATTCTATAAAGTAGTGAGGTCATTTTCACAGCACTTTTCATGTTGTTTTTCCATGTATTAAACAAAAAAGGGTGTGAATTAGAGAAGCTATCTGTGAATTCAGCTCTTAATAGGTGAGCGAGATGAATCCCCAAATTAAGTCTTTGGGCTAAACTGAGCTTACCAGCTGTTGGCTCACTGCATTTACTCTTCGCACAGTAATGAGAGGATTAATCTTCTCATTTCATCCTCTCCGGCTTATCCGGCTCTGGGTCGCGGGGGCAGCAGTGGCCTGCCGTCCGATCCACATTGCACCAGACCCATATGGTTCCTCCTGCTGGAGGGTGGACCCATGTCTCTGCCTCGGGCTGGACCTGACTGGACCCCATGGGCAAAGGCCCGGCCACCAGACGCTCACTGACAGGCCCCTTCCCTTCCTGGGTGGGGGCCCGGTAACCTTCCAGGCATAGCACAGCGGTCCTTTGTTGTTTTTCTTCCCATAAGTGTCTTTATGGACCATTCTTTGTCTGACCCTTCACCCAAGACCAATTTGCTGCCCCGACAACACAGCTCCTGGGATAATTAGGACACTCAAACCCCCTCCACCACTATAAGGTGATGGTCCACAGAGGGGAGGATTAATCTTCTCATCTTATTAAAGCATTTCCTAAATGTCAAACTTTTTCTTTTTTTAGACACGAATGCTTCGATTGAAATGAGTCAAAGAAAAAGTAGAATCTGCTGCAACAATTTAGGATCAAACGAAAGGAGACGGCACACAGCAGCAACACACCTGTTAATATTCCCATAAAAACACCCTGTGATAGAGCTTTCAGGTGGCAGCTGCCACTGAGAAAGATCTCAGCCGACTGAAACATCACACAACACTGGATAAGGCGTGGAATGCCGCTCTCGCATTAAGACCCCAAACGTCTATTCCGCCACTAAACGGGTTAATATTCCGCCATGTCAATCAAAACCGGCGTGTTGACTCAGCAAACAAGGCGAGAGCCAAAACTTTGAAACCACACTCACGACACATCCAGCTGCGCTGTTAACATTTCTGCCATTTACCCACCTGGCAGCGGCGTCCGTCAGAAAAAAGCGCCCTTTCACTGTCATCGTGTCTTTCTGTCCTAAACGAGGCTCCGCGCTGCCAGTCCGCCTGCGAGGGAGCTGAGCCGTGTTACAATCTCGCAGGGCTTTTCGCCGCTGTTGGACAGAGTTGTGTTTTGTTAGCCTGAGGCCGTGAATTCCCCAGCAGGGCTGTGAGTGGGTGTGTTCCTGTGTGTGTGTGTGTGTGTCTCTGTGTGTTTGCGTGCGTGCGCGAGCGTGCGTGTGTGTGCAATGAGAACGAGGGAAGATGAGGGTGCAGCGAGGATGGCATGTTGCACCATCACCTGGGTGTAGGAGGCCTGACAGAGGGGTGTAAGAAGTTTCAGATAACATCTAAAGTAAGAACATACATCAATTACAGAATTTGGAGCGCTGGAGATACAAATTAATTCCCTTCGATCATTGTGTGGAGGGGGGGGGGCTTCTTGACATACAAATTATTAAATGCTACAAATACATAACACAACTCTGAGGAAATAACAAAATTAATGGATTTTTAGCTTCACTGTCCCTGTGAGTGCAGCCACAAAAGTCAATGTAATGTTTCCAGAGGTAAAAATGTCCACATTTGACCGAAAATTACACGGGTTATCCCCTCTTTCACGGACACTGCCTCGGGGTTTCTCACAAAATCCCGCTGACAGAAGAACACTCTGATAGTGCAGACCTATGCCAATTCAAATATTAAAAAAAAAATGGATTAGGATTGGGCAGTAAAATGTATGGATCTATCTTGGCCCAAGCTACACTCCTCCACCAGGTTTGGCGAAATTTGGTCCAGTAGTTTTTGCGTAATCCCGCTAACAGGGTTAAAAAAACAAACAAAACAAAACAAATGACTCGGGATGTGGAACCGCACGACCTCCAGTCTTGCTCAGGGTAACACGTGCGTGAGACTCGAGTTTATGTCTTCTCAACACACAAAGACTAAAGCTGGGAACAATGGCGCATGGAGACGGGCCGATCCCGGTGTAAATAGAGCTGAACGGCTCCTCAACAATAACCGGTACAAACAACACAAATGAGCCAAAACTTATCGATTGTGGCGCCATGAAGAATATGAGACGTGAAGCAATCAACAACAGGCTTAGCTGATGGAAAGAAAACGCATCGGAAACTACCTTCAAAAAAAAAAAAAATCAGTGAATCAATTTAATCGATTTTCTGCTTTTCTTTGATCTGATTCTGATTGTGAAACTATCTGATTGTGAAACTATCTGTTTGCGGTTTGGACAAAACAAGTAAGTTGTTGGGCTACAGACGACCATTTTTTTCCACAGTTTTCCGCTTCCTGTAAACCTTATATTAATCAAGAAAACCTGGAATGAATAATGCAAATAATCGGTAGTTGCAGTCCCACGTTGCACGTGAACGCAGGTCATCAGAAATCACATCAACACCTGAGAAATCGTGCTTACGTTAATAATAAAGAAGGCTGAAGAAAACATTATTCATGGAGGGGTAAACAAATATTGACTGTTTATAATGAAATGCAAAACAAACAAAAAAACTTCCACTTAAGTGAAGTCCTTCCCTCTGCTTGGGATTTTAATTTCTTTCTCTAATTTCTTTTTTTAAAGTGAACAAAAGCAACAAGCAACACTTTCCGGGCACACAGAGTGTTGCTGCCTCTCTCACATGCACTGTCATGCTGGCACTTCGGTTGTTATGGTAACAACTGTTTTCTGGAGTGGGGGGGGTTAGGGGGGTTTCATCACAAAACTCTCTCGACACTCAGCCACAAAAAGACGCCACAGAGGGACAGTAAACGGGAACGTTCAGCGTCCAAATATTTGCCATGATGAGGAGCTTCTAATGTAGTGAATGAGTGTGCGTCATTTATGAATGACAAGGACTCGGCTGATGGTGACAAACGGCAATGAAAATCCAACGCAACTGCGGCTGGGAGAGATGAAGAGCAGAATGGAGAGACAGCAGCCATTTTACAGTATATCTTAGCTGCTGCAGCGTCATATAGTAAAAAAAATAAAAAGATGTGAGTGCCGAGCTTGGGAGCACATCGCTAACCTTTGCACTATCTGGCTTCAACTGTGGGAAACTGACCAGCACACACGCTCATCTAATGTGAGAGATAACCCTGTCGCTCAGCAGTTTCAACACTTTGGTAGCGTCTTTGTTCCCTTTTTTTTTTTTTTTTTAAAGGAGCCCTCCAGCACCTCCAGCGTGCGGCAGAATCTGTCACGACACGCACTTCTGACAGCGCCATTATCCGTTCCATCTCGCCGTGTCATCCGTTGGTATTTCTGGGTAACAGCACCGCGTACAGGAAGTCGGTCAGCATCTGACTTTCGAGAAACCCAACTAAAACAACAACAATAACCTCCTAAATATAGCCGCTTTGTAACAGAATTTCCCTCCAAAGATAAAGGAGCAAGCGGTCCTGCTTTTTCCTTTTTGTTTTCTTTTTTTTTTTAATTTCTTTGCAGGTGACACATCAGCTGCAGATCTGTTGACACATCAGAAAGAGCTGCTGCTGCTGCTGCTGCTGCTTCTGTCAGCGTCTTCCTGTGGTCACTTGCTGCTCTTGCTGTCAGTCCCTCTCTGACAGGAGCTGGTCTACACCGGCAGCACGTCCACACAGTGCCGCTGGGTCTTCTGCTGAGGGTCTGCATGTTGCAAGCATGACATCCCCCCCCCCCCCCCCCCACACACCACCACAACCCACCCACACCACAACCCACACACATGCACACACGCACACCCACACATACACACACACACACACACCTCCCACCCCTGCCAACCCCCCCACTGCCCCCAGGCACTGGAATGTGACTGGCTGCCTCTTCACCTGCACAGACTTGCACTGATAATGAAACGCTCTAGAAAATGGCAGCTACTTCTGCTTCACCTTTATAATCAAGTCATTAGCAAAAAAAGGACAATTTCACATATTGCACTGAACCGTAAACAGGGGAGAACTTTTTTTTTTTTTAAATCCTGTGAGTTAATTAAAGTAAAAAAAAAAGAAGTAAAAAGTGAAGCTATCTTGGGAGCAGTGAAATGGCAGGCCTTTCTGTTTATCCTGTGAAGCTCCCCGCGTAAGGGGGCAGATTACCTGCGCATGCTGTCTCCGCTCACCTTGGCAGACCGGCTACAAACACCGACGGAGTCTTACCTGCTTTGCGAGTTAGTTCCTCTGAGACCGAAAACTTTTGAGTCCTGCGCGGAGGGTTGGGGCCTGACAGCTCGTCCGTGTGGCCGCCGGCCGTGGAGCAGAAGGCGGCAGGCAGGGCGCGGGCCACTCCTTCCCCTCCCCTCCCTCCTTACCTCCGCGCTCCCGCGGGAAGGTGGGCCAACTTCCTTATCTCAGGAGGCTCACGCGTAAGCTCCATAATGGCGGAGCGCCTGTCGTAGTTTATTATTCGTCTTTTCTTCTTAAAACGTAATGGGTTTTTTTTGTTGTTGCTGCTGTTGCTTGTTTATGTTTGGTTCGTCTTGCTTGAAGCGCAGAAAAGATTCTGAAGCGGGAGAGGGGGGGTTCGTGGGGGGTCAAAACCTCGTAAGTTGCAAAGTGGAAAAGAAATCACGTGATGTCTCGTTTGAAAAGATGATTTAAAAAAAAAATGAGCGCACTGTCGCCGAGGACAAGAACTCAGCTGGCACCGGAGCCTTCGCCCGCGACCGCGCTCACCTATCAAACACCTCGAGTTTGCACCACCTTGCTTTCAACCGAGGAGCTTTTACGGTTTGCATGGCGACCTGTAATTACAGGACGCGGGCGGCAGGTGGCGCCACAACCTAAACAATAAATCCACATCTGCGGGCTCACGTGAGAGGCCGAAATCCGTGACAGGTACCACAGTTGAGGACATTAGTGGAAAGTCATCACCGGCGTCTTGTGTGCTATTCGCAGAACTGGATTTGAAAAATTGTCATCTGACATGCACACCCTCTCTGAAAAATCAGTCACGTTGGTCCAAAGAGTGAAAAAAAGAGGCGATGAAGTTCATCGCGTCCTGCCAATGTTCAAAGTTCAGTCCTTAGGAATAAAACCTAACAGTTTAGCAACCATTTAGGATTTTGAAATGGAGTTGGTTGATGAATATTTTCTGGAATGTTCGTGAACATTCCTGATGTAAACAAGCCTTCTTTTTTTTTTTTTGCCAGTGACGTTGTTGAACGGCGAGACCTGTTTTTCCAGTCGTAAGATGCAGCTCTATGCGTGCACACTACGAGGCGATGGCGAAGGCTATTTGTTCCAAAATCACATTCACGCAGCCTGTATTTATCACCTGCACACAGGACGAAACTGTTTTTAAGGGTTCAGCATGCACGTAGAAATGCTGCTCTGCTAACAGATGCGTTTGTGCCTGTCATCAGTTGTGTCGTTTTGTTTGTTTTTTTTCCAGACTGCTCACAATCACCTTTTATTTACTCGGTTCTGCCATCTCTCCTTGCAGCATCCAGCGCTGCCGTCTGTGCCCGAGGGTGTTGGCATAGCTGTGTGGAACAGCGACAGCTGTCTGGGGTTCAAGTCTGGGGCAGAACATGACCAAACCACGCCCACCGCCCTGCAGACCCAAGCAGTGTCAAGGGCAAGAATCCACAACAGGTGGCTCGGATTTGCATGCATTCAGACGGTAGCGGGCGCGGGTGCCGCAGCGGTAAGCCTCGGCAGTCACAATGGTTCCTGTGTTCGCTGGGCTCAATGTGATCATTAACACTGACTTTTCTGAGAGCCCTCTCGCCCCAAAACCCCCGCCAAATCATCAGCGTCGCCTCATCTTCCTCCATCATCTGCGCCGTCGCTGGTGGAGCTGCGCCAGTATTTAGAAACATAAACTGGGGGCACGCAGGTGGCCTTCTGGCATGCTCCCACACCCGCCTCCGGGGAAGCTGAGGTGTTGAAAGAGAAGTATCAGATATGTTATGAGTGTCTGCAGGAGAGAGCTAATAATACTGTCCACTGTTATCCTAGTCATTCTGTCCTCATATGAATCCATAAGGTGACGATAGAGGGAAAACAATATGCAAGCAATATGTAGCTGTGCAGTTAGAAGGTGTGGATTTAAAAAAAATCTATTTGGGTTTTGGTTTTATGCTGTAGTTGAAGAAGTACCGTGATCCTTGATATGAGCACGGGGGATTCTTCAAATGCATCACCAATAATTGCCAGAAAAGTGTTTTTGCTGAAAATTATGATGTCATGGTGATGTTGACTTCTAAGCTTTTGCATTAAAAAAGAACAAAAAAAAAATACATGACATCACTTCATCATCATCTGTGCGTGAAGTTTTGCCATAATCAGAGAATGAATGAAAGTCAAGTTGAGGCCAGAAGGGTGTTTTCTGAAGTCACTGTGACCTTTGACCTTTGACAGACCAATATTCATTAATTCATCCTTAGGTCTAAGTGGACGTTTGGGCCAGATATGAAATTCTCTCTTGGTATATTATGTTCACAAGTGAACTGTGGAGAGACAACCTGAAAATTGATAAAATCAAAGATTCAGTAAGAGTGAAAGTCCTGCATATAAAGTGTGAATGTTAACTTATCCAAAATAAAACATGAGCAGCCTCTGAAAATTACATTATAACTGGAATATGGTTTGTGGCTGGTTGTTTTGGGTTTTTTACCACTATATACACTATTTTATAGATCAGTAGAGAACAATGTTTTTTTTTTGTTTTTTTAATCAAATCATCATATACTCCGACCGTTCATCTTTATTGAGAATAAAAAGAACTCTTGATTTGGAAAGTTAACTAAAAACATCAGGTGCCAGATAAATGTAGCAGAGTAAAAAGTGCTTTGGCATGTAGATGGATTGGGGAAAATAAACAGAATATTATAGAAATACTTAAATAAAGTAGCTGGGTACTTGATTAAATGTATTTTAATACTTTAATCCCTCAGCTGCTGCTTGAAAATGACAGAGGCAAAATGAATATTTGCAACTCCTAGGCCTATATGAATAATCTTATCAAATTATCATCATAAAGATAACACTAGAGAGACTTCTGCTGAAGCATCAGTGGAGATGTTAGCAGTTCACAGTAAATGAAGAGGGAACACCGCATAAATGAAGTTGCTCCGCTGGCTGCGTTTGGTCTGACGAAAACTCTACTGTGTTCTCATGTTAAATGCCCTGTGATGCGTTTGCTTACACAATAAGTGCCAAAGAGTAAAACTGCTCTCAGAAAAATCAACTTTAGGCATCAAAAGAAACTTGAGACCGACTGCTTCATTGAAAATATGAGGATTCCCTTGTTAGTGTTGTCAAGGAAATTGATTAAGTAACAGTATTTTGTCATCAACTCATTAAATACCTGTATTTTTAGGAGCTCTTTGATAACAAATTGTAGCGTGGCCAAAATTTGCTAGCAGGATATGGTTTTGTATTTCCATGAGCCCATTTTATACTGAATATCACTTGAAGAGTGTTTGTCACTCATCATTACCCCTTGTCAGTGAATCTTTGTTTGTAAAATCTTTATCTGTAAAACAACCATGATGGTGTAAGTGGAAATACTCAAGCGCCCTCATCTTCTCTCTGCTCCTGGTTTTTTACCACCTCAGGCATCTTCTTCTTTTTTTTTTTTCTTTTTTTTCTTTCTCCGGCCTGGTTGATGTGCTTCCATAGCAGTTCCGTCTCAGTCCACAAGAGGATTCATCGCACAAATTATCCGCCTGTGTGTGAAGTGTGGTTTGTTATTTTCAAAAGCCTCAATGACGGTTTATTCTTGCAGTGTGACAGCAGAAGATCCGATGTTGCAGAGCAAATATTGCCGTTAAACCTGCCTCGAGACGTTTTGGGTGTGAATATTCTCGACTATTTTGAGAGGCTGTGGGGGGATAAAGGCTCTGCTGACTCCCACTCGGGTCTGAGCGTCCCACCTTAATGACCACCGTCCCCACCCTGCAGCGCTCTGTGCAAACGGCCGACTTGGAATGCTTTGATCCTATGGGTGTCCCTCCTCCTCCTCTTTACTCTTTAGACAAATCTCTGCCGCACCGTCTGTCTTTTTAATAATGTCAGGGATATTCATCTTCCCCTTGATGGTCATTAAGTCCACATTCTCCCAGGGGTGACCTTGATAATGTTGACATCAGCCCTCTGAGTAATGGTTAGCCACGACCCGCGCGCATTTCTCTATTTGCTCACCTTTTGACTTGTGGAACGGACACCTGCAAGACAAAAGAGACGAGAGGCCACAGTGCCAGAGGAGAAGCGGCGGTGGGGAGGGGTGAGATTATTTGGTTTGGGTAGCAGGTGTGTAGGTCTCCTGTGCTAATGCGTGTGTGCCCTGGAGAAGGGTGGTCATTGAATCCCGTCCAAACTCGGCAGGGGTCCTCAATACTCACCGAAGTGTGAAGTGGCCTGGGTCAGGAATGGATTATAAACCTGGCCTGCATTACAATAGAGGTGAAGAGCAGCAGGGGCCCCACTTTACAGCTTTGGCAAACAAGACAAAAATGCACATGCGTATCCTTAAGGAGGCCTTGTGAATAGAGACCCTTTGTTTAAAATAATATACAATTAAGCCTCCTGGAGGTAAGCGTAAAGGTCACACTTGTGGTTAAATGGGTCCCGGAGTAAGAACATCACAGACCTGCTTGTCATTAAAGACAGGTTAGACAGGTAAACAGAACAGGCTAGATAACGCAAATAGCATCACAAAAGGTGATTTACATCTCCACAGGCACTCATAAATGCGGTGGAAATTGACTCATCGGCGCCATTATCGTTGAGCGCTTCACCTTAAATGGCTGTTTGTAGTGTTGATTAGGTGAGGATGTCATAATGTGACTCTGTTTTTTAATTGTTTCAAATTTTCACAAAGGAAACAAAGGGGGGGGGGGACATTACCACAGATAAACTTAAAGTGACCAGAAGTCCCTCACTCTGAGTCTACCAACACGAACACTTGAGCGTGCATTCCTCCACTGAGCCGCGTGCAATGTTTCCTGAGGAAACTGTCCAGATCTGTGCCAAAATCTAATGTATTACTCCTTTACTCCCCCCCGTCCGCTACGTTTTATAGAATTTGCCAAAGTAGTTTTTGTTTAATCCCGTGGACAGAAGGGTACCGGGGTGCACAGACGTCCACCTACGCCAATGTAAAAAAAAAAAGAAAGCCATTTTTCAATATGTTAAAAGGCTCTACCGTGACATTTAATGTTCCCCCCTTGGCACATACTACATAGCTCTGTAAAGTGTTTGTTTATTTCTGCTGACAGGGAGGGAAAATGAACGATGAAGCATGAAAAACAAAATAAATATGCACAAACAGTCAAAGACACACTACATAAATAGTAACAATGACACCAAAAATATTCAGAAATAAATTCAAGAGAGTTGTTAGCAAATACAACTAGATTTCCTTTGTCACTGAGCCTGCCAATGTTTTGACAGCACAAATTGTAGAAACACTGACACAATGGCGCAAATATGTTAGAACAAAGAGGGAGAACAGCATAAACTATGTGTTTAGAATGTACAGGGGAGTGTTATTGCACTGGTTAATGACAGTTTTTCCTTAAACCTGAATTAACAGATTTTTATATAACTCATCACATCTACACACATATTACTACCCACTTGTTGCTATTGTATTGGGGATGCACAAAAATATTAGCATTAAAATTAAAACTGTGTCTCTGGCCATCCGAAACACCCACTCTCCCTTTATTTGTCCCGTCTTCTCCATCTCTTGGGCAAATCTCCTGGCTTTTTAGCTGCAATGCTAACTTGCTATCAGTGCTCCTATGCTAGTAAGTGCTTGCTGCATGGGGAAGAGTTAGTAAAATTGAAACTGTACTCTGTGAAAACCCCAGCAGCTGAGTAGATGAGCAAAGCTACAAACTGTGGACTGACTGTTGAATCTGTGGTTTTGGCGGTGCGGCTCCATAAACACTGAAAAGAGTGCTGACTTTGCTCGCCCGTAACATTCTTGTGGGATGAATCACACTTGAATGAGGTTTAAGTTCCAGGTCGTACACCTGCTATGCGAGTATTTAAAGTTATATTTGATGTGGTAACCTAAAGCGCCTTGGTTGCTTTAAAGTCACCACCCTGTTCAGACATTTATTTTACTTTCCAGTGACACAAGGTCGGTGTTTTTCTCTCAGATTTGCAGCGCCACTTCACAGGCTTACCGAATCTGTTTATTTCTTATTGGACGCGAGATGAGTTCAGGCACGAGATGACACATTTACCTGTCACTCACTTACCCCCCCCCGACACGCGAGGCATTCAGGAGAGGTCGTCCAAAATGAGTACATTCAGGGAGTGTTAGGACACGCACAAAGGCCAGTGATGGCATGGCTGGCATGCTTCGGTGGATTTTATGAGTGTCAGCTGCCGGGGGCATCAGATGGTGTAATAGCATGACAGCGGTCACTCCTCAGTGGTCCGCCGTGGCAGAGAAAGCAGGAGTAGGGGCCTAATGCTTGGGGGTGGGTAGCATGTGTGCGTCTGTGCAGAGCCAGGAATCAATTTTGAGCGATGTTATTTACTGTTTGTGAGGCTTTAAATCACATCGTATACAGAATTCCGGTGAAACTAAATGTACAGATGATTAGATTGCTCTCTGGATTTTTGCCATTATGAGGCTGAGGATCTTGACCAGGCAGATGGTCACTAATATGAATACTCCTCAGGTGGTACTCTGACCTCGTAGGTAGATATTTTCTGAAGCATCAAGATTCACAAGTTGTTTTCAGAAATGTTGGTGGCCATTTAAGTCCCTTTTTTAGTGGATAAATTAATATGTTGAAATTTCTGTTGTGCAGTTGTATCCATAAATATCACTTTTATTTGCTATTATTTACTATTCTTTTGTACTTATTTTTCGTTCTTTATTACTGTACTAATAAATGAATATCTTATCTTATCTTATCTTATCTTATCTTATCTTATCTTATCTTATCTTATCTTATCTTATCTTATCTTATCTTATCTTATCTTACCTCATCTTATCTTACACGTTTTTCAAATAAGCCTACAATCTGCCTGAGGACAATGTCGATATTCTCGGACAATGTCGATATCCTCGTCTTTCTCCTCTGTCATTTTCCCTTTGCACTCCCTGTATTACGTTACCTGCTCACTTGACGCTAAATCATTAGCCTCAGCGCCTAGCAACCGCGTTCTTACGACTGAAACACTTGGAGTCCACTGTTTCCTGTGTTGCAACAAGCTCATGAGTTTTGAATGCAGCAGGAGCCAGGCTAGTTATCCTCATCCATCCTCCAGTATTTATAATGCGAGGCAAGCCAAATTTGTGGCTCAACAAAACACACAAATGAGTGTGACCTTTTCTTCTGACCATCAACAGGAGATCCTCAAAATCTTGAGGTATTTCTTTCTTTCTCTATACTGTACTTTTTTCACTGATGAACTCGCGGGTTTCTACATCTACGTATGTACTGGGAATGCCGCGATGTGCGGATTTTTTTGTGCCTCTTTATCAGATGATCTGGGTATAGTTGTGGCTGTGCTCTCCCACCTTGCCACTCTTAAACAACACCTCCAACTTTAAAACATTCTCTAAACCAAAATAACTGCTGCCAAAAAGAAGTTAGCTTTGTGCTGGAAGCCTCCATACATGAACTCAATGGACTAACACATATATAGATAGCATTAAAATACAACTGTGAGCGCTCATGGTGCAGGACGGTTGCTGTGGTTGGCATTTCTATTCTTTGTGGAATTTTTTGATACTTATCCTGCATATACCACTGTGTTTGGAGACCCAGGCAGAGGGAAGTGAGGGGTTTGCGATGGGTTGTTGTTGTAGTTAACATTTTACCTGAAGCAAAAGGACAATAAAAAGTTGATCACAAAAAAAAAGGTGAGTCTACAAGAGCATGAGGGGCAGGATGGATGGACAAAACCCAGCACCACATAGAAAACGTCATTCACCTCCTTTGTATCGGAGCAGATTCAAAAACCCTTCATAAAAAAAACAAAAAGCAAATAACAAAAACTGAAGTGTGCATTGGGCACGTTTTGTCTTTATCGTTTGGTTTATCACGTTTCTAACATGGCAGTTTTACAAGGCAGCATGGGGCACATTTCTATTAGCATAAAAGACTGTAATTGTATCCACTCTACTTAAGGCAGATGCCATTAGAGTATTACTGAAGTACTTTTTGTGATTAAGGCACGGGAGACGGAGCGCAGACAAACATCCACTCGTGCTTCCTTTGAAAAAGCTTTCCTGCATGCGCACAAACAAACACACTCCCTCACCGCATACAACCTCAGAGAGAACAGAGGGGGGAGGGGCAGATAGAGGATGATGTCACCCCTGTAGACAGCTAAGCCAAGGCTTGAGATAATGGTGACATTTCAGGGAAGGTGATGTCATTCTTCCACTGCTACCTCCTCCTCCTCCCTTTCTTTCCGCTCCTGCCCCCGCCCACCACTCTCCACCCCCACCATCCCTTCCTCCTCTCCTCATCATCAGTGCAGGTGGCTGGCCAGGCTCTTTGAATCCCAGCGCAGGAGAATTAGCGTTTGAATAGCACAAAGCATGCAGGCGATGCGAAGCCAGCCCCATCGCCTCTGTGCTCATAGCTGCAACGTGTGAGACTCTTAATGTGTGTGGGTGTGATGTGGGTGTCATGTGTTTGAATGTGGGTGTTATGTGTTTTTTATCTGTGGGTGTGTGTGCATTTGGATGTGGTAGCTCTCTCCTTTTATTTTCCGTTTAAGCTGCAGCCGGCCGACCGGTGCATGAGTCGACTTTTATTCCATCAACGCATGTGTGTGTACCTCACTTTTGAGCGCGCACGTTCCACCACGCATGTGAATGTGGATGGGATTTCTGCCCTCCATCCCAGTTGCCCACTGAGACTAATCAAGCAGAGCGCTGCCGGCTGCAGGGCTGGTTGGCACTAAAGTCCCTCGATGAGCTCCTCACCCGCAGGATCTGCTCATTTAAGGCTTCCCTGACTTCACACAACCCCCACATCTCTCCAGAAATGTAGTGCATTATGAAATACAATCAGTGGTTAGGGCTTAAGTGTTTTTATCTCTCCCAAAGCTTTGTCCTGGCTGTAAAAAAAAAAAAAAAAAAAAAGAAGAAGAAGAAAATAAAAAAGGCATCCATGTAAGGCAAAATAAAAAAAATAAAAAAACAATCAGTGATATAAGAGGACAACTTACTTTCCAGAAAGTTGAACCTTGTAGCTTACTGGGCATTTGCATATTATGGAGATTTGGTTTAACCTACTTCAGCATGGTGGGCTGATTGCCACCGATAGTGATGCTTCAAAGCCCAAAGGCTGTTGTACCTCTAGTCTCACCGCTGAGCTCCGGGCTGCTCACCGGCAGTATTTTTATCCCTGAAAACTCACCGCTGCACTTTCACTCTGCCAAGTTCTAGTGCGCTGTCTTTCTTCCCCTGTCGAGAGGACTCAAAGCAGCATGTGTGTGAGCTGTAAACAAGTTCCCCCCCCCCCCCCACACCGCCACACGCGCGCACACACACACACGCACACACACACACACGCACACACACATACAAGCTGTATCTGGGCAAAAAGAGCTTTCTGAAACCATAAGCATCTGTCTTATCATATGATTGCATTTCGTATGTCACACACTTGAA